>JARQOD010003351.1:0-65952 GCA_033576555.1 Oophaga sylvatica | reverse complement strand
GGGGCACCTGTGAGAATGTCCCCTTTGATCACAGGGGTTTCTATTTCTGTGGGGATGGGGCCCCATGTGGAACGTCCCCTTGTGACACAGGGGTGTCTTTTCTGGTTAGCGGGGCACAGTGAAAATTGTCACCTTGTGATCACAGTGGTGCTCATTCGTTGTGGGGGGGCACCATGTGAAAAAGTCACCTTTTTCACAGTGGCCCTTCATTTGGTGTGCGGGCACCATGTGAGAATCGCCCCCTTGTGATACGTGGGTCCATTCTGTGTGTAGGGGGGGGCCCCGGGAATCGCACCTTGTGATCCGTGGGCTATTCTGTGTGTGGGGCCATGTGAGAACGTCCCCTTTTGGTCACGTGGGTTCATTCTGTGTGTAGTGGGCACATGTGAGAACGTCCCCTTTGTGACCAGTGGGTCTCTATCTGTGAAAGTGGGGCACCATTTGAAACGTCACCTTGTATCCAGTGGGTCTCATATCGTGTTTTTGCGGGGCACCATGGGGAAAATCGTCCCTTTGTGAACAGGGGTCTCATATCTGTGTGTAGGGGGGGCCATGTGAAATCGTCCCCTTGTGATCACGTGTGTCTCATTCTGTGTGTAGTGGGGCACCAGTGAAATCGTCACCTTGGATCACGTGGTGTTCAGTCTGTGTGTACTGGGGCACCATGTGAGAACGTCCCCTTTGTGACACGGGGGTTCTATTCTGTGTGTGGGGCCCTGGGGAAAATCTCACCTTGTGATACAGTGGCGTCTCATTCTGTGGTAGTGGGGCCATGTGAAATCGTCACCTTGTGATCACAGTGGTGTCTCATTCTGTGTGTACTGGGGCACCATGTGAAAATCGTCCCTTGTGATCACAGTGGTGTCTCATGTTGGGGGTAGCTGGGGCACCATGTGAGAATCGTCCCCTTGTGATCACAGTGGTGTCTCATTCTGTTTGTGGGGGGTTTCAGGGGAAATCGTCCCCTTTGTGTCACAGGGGTCTCATTTTGGAGGGGGCACTGTGAGAATCGCACCTTGTGTCACAGTGGTGTCTCTATTGGTTTTGGGGGGACCTGTGAAAATCGTCACCTTGTATCACAGTGGGTTCCTTTGTGTGAGTGGGGCACCATGTGAGAACGCCCCTTGTGATCACGTGGGTTCATTCTGGTGTGTGGGGCCCATGTGAAAATCGTCATTTTGTGATCACGTGGGTCCTTCTGTGTGTATGGGGCCCAGTGAGAATCTCCCCCTTGTGATCACTGGGTTCATTTGGTGTACGGGGGCACAGTGAGAATGTCCCCTTTGACCATGGTGTTCATTCGTGTGTGCTGGGGCCCCAGTGAGAATCGTCCCCTTGTATCACGGGGGTCCCCTTCTGGTGTAGGGGGGCATATGTGGAATCGCCCCTTGTGATCACAGGGGTGTCTCATTCTTGTGTAGGGGGCACATGGAAAATCCACCTTGATCACGTGGGTTCATTCTGTGTAGCGGGGCACCATGTGAGAATTCACCTTGTGTCACAGTGGGTTCATACTTGGTTCTGGGGCCCCATGTGAGAATCGTCACCTTGTGATCACAGTGGGTCTCATATCTGGGGATAGCTGGGCACCATTTTAGAATCGTCACCTTGTGATCACAGTGGTGTCTCATTCTGTGTGTGTTTGGGGCACCATGTGAGAATCGTCACCTTGTGATCACGTGGGTCTCATATCTGTGTGTAGCTGGGGCAACATGTGAGAATCGTCACCTTGTGATCACAGTGGTGTCTCTTTATCTGTGTGTAGCGGGGGCTCCATGTGAGAATCGTCACCTTGTGATCACAGTGGGTCTCATATCTGTGATAGCTGGGGCACCATGTGAGAATCGTCACCTTGTGTATCACAGTGGTGTTCATATCTGTGTTAGCTGGGGCACCATGTGAGAATCGTCACCTTGTGATCACAGTGGTGTCTCATGTCTGTGTGTAGCTGGGGCATCATGTGAGAATCGTCACCTTGTGATCACAGTGGGGTCTCATATCTGTGTGTAGCTGGGGCACCATTGTGAGAATGGGCACCTTGTGATCACAGGGGTGTTCATTCTTTTGGTTAGGGGGGCCCAGTGAGAATGTCCCTTTGGTGATCACAGTGGGTCTCATTTGTTTTTGTGGGGGCCCATTGGGGAAAGTCCCTTGTGATTACAGTGGGCTCATTCTGTGTGTAGGGGGCCCTGGGGGTTTGGAAAGGGGGCAAACCATGTGGGAATCGTCCCCCTTGTGATCACATTTTGGGTCTCATGTCTGTGTGTAGCTGGGCCCTTTGGGAATCGCCCCTTGTATCCAAGGGGGCGCCCCATTTCTGGTGGGGGGAGGGTCGATTTGGTTAATGGGCCATTTTTTGTGGGGGAATTAAAATCACCTTGACCTTGGGTTAATTTGTTTGGCGGGGCCCTGTAGGGGGTTTTGGAAAGGGGCTATTTGGTTGTACTGGGGTGGGGAAAATCCATTGGACCCAAAAGGGGGGTTTCCTTTCTGTGGTCCTGGGGAATGGTGAAAATCTACCTTGTATCCGTGGGTCTCTTTCTTGTGTAGCGGGGGCCCAGTGAAAATCGTCCCCTTTTGTGATACAGTGGGTCTCTTCTGTTTTTGGGGGGCCCATGTGAAAATCTCACCTTTGGATACAGTGGTGTCTCATTTGTGTGTGGGGGGGCCCATGTGAAAAATTTCCCCTTGTGTTGGGGTCCTAGAGGGGGGGCCAAAAAGTCCCTTTTTTTCGTGGGCTATAGTGAAAAGTGGGGCACCATGTGAGAATGTCACCTTGTGATCACGTGGGCCCCTTTTCTGTGTTTTTGCTGGGGTTTGGGGGGAAAGGAAAAGGGGTTTAAGTGGGGGGGCACCATGGAGAACGTCCCCTTGTGCCCAATGGGTTTTTTGGTGTTCCCAGGGTGCCCCTTTTTGGGGGTTTTTCTTTGTGGGGGGCAAGTGAAATCTCACCTTGTGATCACGGGGTCCATATCTGTGTGTGGGGCTCCATGTAAAATGTCACTTGTGATCACGTGGTGTCTCATTTTGTGTTGTTGGGGCCCATGTGGAGAATGTCACCTTGTGATCCAGTGGTGTCTCATATCTGTGTTGCTGGGGTACCTGTGAGAATCGTCACCTTGTGATCACTGTGCGTCTCATTCTGGTGTGTGGGGCTCCAGTGAGAACTTTTGCACCTGTGTCCAGTGGTTCATCTGTGTTGTGGGCACCATGTGAGAATGTCACTTGTGTTTCCGTGGGTTATATTGTTTTAGCGGGGGCCCATGTGAGAATCGTCACCTTGTGATACAGTGGTGTCTTTTCGTTTTGTAGTGGGGCCATGTGAGAACGTCATTGTATCACTGGTGTCTCTGTCGGGTGTAGCTGGGCACCATGTGAGAATCGTCACCTTGTGATCACAGGGGTCTCATTGTGTGTAGTGGGGCACCATGTGAGAATCGTCACCTTGTATCACAGTGGGTCTCATTCTGTGTTGTAGCTGGGGCACCATGTGAGAATGTCACCTTGTGATCACAGTGGGTCTCATACGTGTAGTGGGCCCATGTGAGAATGTCCCCTTTGATCACGTGGGTCTCATGTCTGTGTGTAGCTGGGGCACCATGTGAGAATCGTCACTTGTGATCACTGTGGCGTCTCATATTGTGTGTGCGGGGGCCCATGTGAGAATCGTCACCTTGTGATCCAGTGGTGTCTCATGTCTGTGGTAGTGGGGCCATGTTGAGAATCGTCACCTTGTGATCACAGTGGCGTCTCATATCTGTGTTACTGGGGCACCATGTGAGAATCGTCACCTTGTGATCCAGTGGGTCTCATGTCTGTGTGTAGCTGGGGCACCATGTGAGAATCGTCACCTTGTGATCACAGTGGGTTAAATGTCTGGGTGTAGCGGGGGCACATGTGAGAATCGTCACCTTGTGATCACAGTGGTGTCTCATTCTGTGTGTAGCTGGGGCCACCTTTGTGAGAATCGTCCCCCTTGTGACACTGTGGTGTCTCTGTCTGTGTGTAGCTGGGGCCCCATTGTGAGAATCGTCACCTTGTGATCACAGTGGCGTCTCATATCTGTGTGTAGCTGGGGCACCATGTGGGGGGGGGGGGGGGGGGGGGGGGGGGGGGGGGGGGGGGGGGGGGGGGGGGGGGGGGGGGGGGGGGGGGGGGGGGGGGGGGGGGGGGGGGGGGGGGGGGGGGGGGGGGGGGGGGGGGGGGGGGGGGGGGGGGGGGGGGGGGGGGGGGGGGGGGGGGGGGGGGGGGGGGGGGGGGGGGGGGGGGGGGGGGGGGGGGGGGGGGGGGGGGGGGGGGGGGGGGGGGGGGGGGGGGGGGGGGGGGGGGGGGGGGGGGGGGGGGGGGGGGGGGGGGGGGGGGGGGGGGGGGGGGGGGGGGGGGGGGGGGGGGGGGGGGGGGGGGGGGGGGGGGGGGGGGGGGGGGGGGGGGGGGGGGGGGGGGGGGGGGGGGGGGGGGGGGGGGGGGGGGGGGGGGGGGGGGGGGGGGGGGGGGGGGGGGGGGGGGGGGGGGGGGGGGGGGGGGGGGGGGGGGGGGGGGGGGGGGGGGGGGGGGGGGGGGGGGGGGGGGGGGGGGGGGGGGGGGGGGGGGGGGGGGGGGGGGGGGGGGGGGGGGGGGGGGGGGGGGGGGGGGGGGGGGGGGGGGGGGGGGGGGGGGGGGGGGGGGGGGGGGGGGGGGGGGGGGGGGGGGGGGGGGGGGGGGGGGGGGGGGGGGGGAAAAAAAAAAAAAAAAAAAAAAAAAAAAAAAAAAAAAAAAAAAAAAAAAAAAAAAAAAAAAAAAAAAAAAAAAAAAAAAAAAAAAAAAAAAAAAAAAAAAAAAAAAAAAAAAAAAAAAAAAAAAAAAAAAAAAAAAAAAAAAAAAAAAAAAAAAAAAAAAAAAAAAAAAAAAAAAAAAAAAAAAAAAAAAAAAAAAAAAAAAAAAAAAAAAAAAAAAAAAAAAAAAAAAAAAAAAAAAAAAAAAAAAAAAAAAAAAAAAAAAAAAAAAAAAAAAAAAAAAAAAAAAAAAAAAAAAAAAAAAAAAAAAAAAAAAAAAAAAAAAAAAAAAAAAAAAAAAAAAAAAAAAAAAAAAAAAAAAAAAAAAAAAAAAAAAAAAAAAAAAAAAAAAAAAAAAAAAAAAAAAAAAAAAAAAAAAAAAAAAAAAAAAAAAAAAAAAAAAAAAAAAAAAAAAAAAAAAAAAAAAAAAAAAAAAAAAAAAAAAAAAAAAAAAAAAAAAAAAAAAAAAAAAAAAAAAAAAAAAAAAAAAAAAAAAAAAAAAAAAAAAAAAAAAAAAAAAAAAAAAAAAAAAAAAAAAAATGGGAAACCCCGGGAAGGGGTTCAATTTGTGTTAGCTGGGCCCATTGAAATCGTCACCTTGTGATCACAGTGGTGTCTCATATCTGTGTGTAGCTGGGGCATCATGTGAGAATCGTCACCTTGTGATCACAGTGGTGTCTCATGTCTGTGTGTAGCTGGGGCTCCATGTGAGAATCGTCACCTTGTGATCACAGTGGTGTCTCATTATGTGTGTAGCTGGGGCATCATGTGAGAATCGTCACCTTGTGATCACAGTGGTGTCTCATTCTGTGTGTAGCTGGGGCACCATGTGAGAATCGTCACCTTGTGATCACAGTGGTGTCTCATTCTGTGTGTAGCTGGGGCACCATGTGAGAATCGTCACCTTGTGATCACAGTGGCGTCTCATATCTGTGTGTAGCTGGGGCACCATGTGAGAATCGTCACCTTGTGATCACAGTGGGTCTCATGTCTGTGTGTGCTGGAGCTCCATGTGAGAATCGTCACCTTGTGATCACAGTGGGTCTCATATCTGTGTGTAGCTGGGCTCCATGTGAGAATCGTCACCTTGTGATCACAGTGGCGTCTCATATCTGTGTGTAGCTGGGGCACCATGTGAGAATCGTCACCTTGTGATCACAGTGGTGTCTCTTATCTGTGAATAGCTGGGGCACCATGTGAGAATCGTCACCTTGTGATCACAGTGGTGTCTCATATCTGTGTGTTGCTGGGGCTCCATGTGAGAATCGTCACCTTGTGATCACAGTGGGTCTCATGTTGTGTGTAGCTGGGGCATCATGTGAGAATCGTCACCTTGTGATCACAGTGGCTGTCTCATATCTGTGTGTAGCTGGGGCCCATGTGAGAATCGTCATCTTGTGATCACAGTGGGTCTCATGTCTGTGTGTAGCTGGGGCACCATGTGAGAATCGTCACCTTGTGATCACAGTGGTGTCTCATGTCTGTGTGTTGCTGGGGCTCCATGTGAGAATCGTCACCTTGTGATCACAGTGGTGTCTCATATCTGTGTGTAGCTGGGGCCCATGTGAGAATCGTCACCTTGTGATCACAGTGGTGTCTCATGTATGTGTGTAGCTGGGGCATCATGTGAGAATCGTCACCTTGTGATCACAGTGGGTCTCATAGTCTGTGTGTAGCTGGGGCACCATGTGAGAATCGTCACCTTGTGATCACAGTGGCGTCTCATGTCTGTGTGTAGCTGGGGCTACCATGTGAGAATCGTCACCTTGTGATCACAGTGGTGTCTCATGTCTGTGTGTTGCTGGGGCCCATGTGAGAATCGTCACCTTGTGATCACAGTGGGTCTCATATCTGTGTGTAGCTGGGGCATCATGTGAGAATCGTCACCTTGTGATCACAGTGGCGTCTCATATCTGTGTGTAGCTGGGGCACCATGTGAGAATCGTCACCTTGTGATCACAGTGGTGTCTCATATCTGTGTGTAGCTGGGGCACCATGTGAGAATCGTCACCTTGTGATCACAGTGGTGTCTCATGTCTGTGTGTAGCTGGGGCATCATGTGAGAATCGTCACCTTGTGATCACAGTGGTGTCTCATGTCTGTGTGTAGCTGGCGCACCATGTGAGAATCGTCACCTTGCGATCGCAGTGGCCTCTTGCGTCGGATTTGAGAACGCAAGTGTGACAAAGGATTCCATGGTGAATGTTGACCTTTACCTCCAAATTTTCTTTTTATTTTTATCACAATTTTTTAATCTTTCATATATGACTAAAAATATATATTATATATTTAAACTTTATATATGCAGCTGTGGTGTATTATCTGTTATTTTTAATTATAAGGTTTGAACGCTAGTGAGACCATGGCCCTTTTAAAATAATTGTAAATTTTTGAAATTTTTTCTTTTTATTTTTTTAACAATGAACTCCGATGACTGATGATACTCCCATGACCCCGTGTGTGACAAGTAGATACAATGTAAAAAAAAAATATAGACAACAAAAAACATTAGAAAAGATTTTAAAAACTACAGCAGCTGGTAACACGTCTCGTTGCCATCCCCATTACTCCCTCCCCACATCTCACCCATCATTATCCCTTCTCCCATATTGGTAAAATAATTGAAAAAAAACACAAATGCATTTTTAAAATAAAATTTTTTTATTATAAAAAGATTGTTAAAAAAAGACAAAAGTCAAACATTATCAAAATCAAACTATATCTGCTGCTGCCAACTCACTGCACCAGGCCCATTAAAGTATGGCAGTACTTGTCTCGCCGGCCTTCGCATCGTCCTTGCTCCGCCTTGATTGACAGGTTGAAGGCCTGCAATAGCGGGATCATTGTCACGCCATTCTCCAAGCACCACGTCACCATTGCTGTCCGAGTCCATGAATCCTGGCGGACTGTAAGTTCCAGCATCGCGTTTTCTTAGAAAATTGTGCAGCACACAACAGGCCAACACCACGAGTCTATCATGGAGTGTGGAAAACCCTGAAGCGGTTGGCCATTATGCGAAGGCATTCTCCACAACGCGCCGTGCCCTAGACAGTCTGCAGTTAAAAATCCGCCTTTCCCCTGTCAAAGTCTTTTGTGGATATGGTTTCACAAGATGCTCATGAAGGGGGAAGGCTTCATCGCCCACAAACACAAAGTTTAGGTTGGCGTGGTGTCCATGTTGGTTGGCAAGTTAAGTTTATTATTCAACAACCGTTCACCAAAACTTGTGTGCTCCAAAACGCCACCGTCAGAAACCCTTCCATTAATGCCAACATTAACGTCAATAAATTCATAATTGGCATTAACAAGGGCCATGAGGATCACGCTGAAGTAGCCCTTGTAATTATGAAAATAGGATCCGCTTTTGGCTGGTTGCGTGATCCGCACATGTTTGCCATCCAAGGCACCACCACAGTTTGGGAACTGCCAAATCGTTTCAAAATCAGAGGCAATAATTTGCCATTCCGCCACTGATTTTGGAAATGGCATGTAGCTCCGTAAACTGCGGACGATGGCGTTGCATGTCTCCGGAATTAGTACGCCAAGCAGCGATCGAGAAACTGCAGCAGAATATTGCGAGTCTTTCATTGAACGTCCGTGTGAAGAACTAAGCCGACCGCCACATGGTAGCCTGGGTATCACAACTTTTGATCCCACCGCTGCTACCAAATGTGAGGGACGACCCCCCTCCTCCCACGCCACCACTGGGACGTAACTCCACAGGTACAGCTCTCCGGCGCCCCCTTTGTTTCTCAGGTCAGTAAGGGAACTGCACCTAGAGCAAGTGGCCACCGGGGAGGTTGTCCTGTTACCCACTGGGTATTCTAAGATTCGTGATCAGAGTAAAAGCATCAGCCCAAGATTAATTTTATGGTTTAATCGCCTTAAGAGCGCACTAGATAATTACAGAAATATACAGTAAGCTATACAACGTAATTACAATGAATTTGCAGTCAGAGTAAAAATACAACGATAATGTACAAGGCTTAAAGGTATAAGCTATAGATCAATATTACCGGGTAGTATAGTCATGGGAAGGCAGGGGCTCTCCCAGGTACAGTCTTCAGTTGCTGGATAGTCCCTTGGTCCTTCCTAGACCATCTTCTTGGCTTTTGTGAGTAAAATGGAATCAATGCAGCCTGTCCCTGCTACAGTTCTTAAGTCTGCTAGGCCCTTCCCTTTGCTTTGAAGCACGCATATTAACTGGCCTGCAATTCATATGGAGCAGGAAATACTGGCTTAAGTTTGAGCCATTTAACATACGACTGACCATCTTATTCAGACACTGGCCTAAATCAATTAGCATGTTAAAGCCCTATTGATTCATAGTGGACATCAAAGCTGGTTGTACTGAATATGCTAATAGGCCCTGTGTAGTTAGCAATTTGTGGCTTTGTGAACTGACAAAATGGAGGCTGGTATAGGCCCTATACAAAATGGCGACGTCCCTTTCCTTACACCTCCCTGCTTTTGAGGGCGCTAGGGGGTATCACATTCCTGTGTTCCCCCGTGCGCCCTACCGCACCCTCTCTTTGGCTAGGGTGGCAGATCCACGAGGATTTCTGACTCTCTGTCCTCTGAAAGGTTGCACACTGGTTGGGCATAAGCCTCCCGCTCATGGTGGGCCTTCATCATGTTCACATGGAAGGCCTTCCTCCTTCCACGGGCGTGGTCCAGGGTGACCAGGTAGGTGACGGCGTTGAACTGCTCGTGCACGAGGTATGGACCCTCCCAGGCCGCCTGAAGCTTGTTTTGGGTTACGGGGACCAGTACCCACACCTTTTGACCCACCTGGTAGGTCCGCTCACAAGCATTCTTGTCGTACCATCGCTTCTGGTCAGCCTTAGCTTGGGCCATATTGTCATGCACCAGCCGCGTCAAGGCCATCATTCGGTCCCGGAAGCGCACGACATACTCAATGACCGACACTCCAGGGGTGGCTAAATCCCCTTCCCATGCTTTCTTCACCAGAGCAAGGGGCCCCCGTACACGTCGCCCGTACAGGAGCTCAAAGGGGGAGAACCCTGTTGAGGCCTGTGGGACCTCCCGGTAGGCAAACAGCAGGTGTGGGAGATACCGCTCCCAGTCTCTCCCGTGGGAGTCGACCAACATCTTCAGCATCCATCTGCTTTAAGGTGCCATTGAACCGCTCACACAAGCCATTGGTCTGTGGGTGATACGGGCTGGCCACCAGATGTTGCACCTGTACCTGCTTACAGAGAGACTCCATCAGCTGCGACATGAACTGGGTCCCTCGATCGGTGAGCATTTCCTTGGGAAACCCCACTCTGGAGAAAATCTCCAGTAAGGCAGTGGCCACTTTGTCGGCCCGAATGGACGACAAAGCTACCGCCTCCGGGTACCGGGTGGCATAGTCCACTACCGTTAGTATGAAGCATTTCCCGGAGCGGCTGGGAGTGGACAGAGGTCCAATGAGATCCACAGCCACCCTCAAGAAAGGCTCTTCGATGATGGGCAGAGTTACCAGTGGGGCTTTGGGGCGCGGCCCCGCCTTCCCCACCCTCTGACAGGTGTCACACGAACGGCAGTAGGCTATCACCTCGGTCCTCATCCCAGGCCAGTAGAAATGCTGAGCTAGCCTGGCCCTGGTTTTAGTGATCCCTAGGTGTCCGGCCATTGGAATCTCGTGTGCGATCCGCAACAATTCCGCCCTGAACGGATGGGGTACCACTAACTGTCGGTCCCTGGGCCACGCCTCCGGTGAACCCTGCTGGACCGTTACCTGGTACAGCTGTCCCTGGTCCCAGACCACTCGCTCGCGGTCGGACTCCAGGGGAGGCTGTGCCGCCTGTTCCTTGAGAGTCTTCAGGCTAGGGTCAGCTTCCAACGCTGCCTGAAATCCCTGACTTGATGTGGCAGGAATTGATGAAACTGCCATGTCCTCTGTCAGTTCCCCGGGATCTGTCTCCTGGCTACTGTCTGACTCGGCAGCCACTTGGTCGGAGAGGGGGAAACCGTCGGACCTCCGCGAGGCTCCTTGGGCTTCAGCGCTCCCACTCCTGGTAACAGCGGCCACGACCGCTGAGACCACGGGTAGCGCCTGCCTTCCCTCGTCCCCTGACCAAGTCGCCGGGTCAGGCAGACTTCCCTGACTTCCTGACATCCCGGATGTGGGGGAACTCCTGCCCTGGGGTCTTACCTGGTGGCTCCTCTCCCGGGACGCCCCCTCCCCCCATGGCCTGTTCCTCTTCCTGCAGGGGCCCTAGACTCAGCAGGCTGGGTTCGCTTAGGGGCCCTACACTGCCCATAGCAGCCCCTCCCTCCACCTCTGAGCTCTCCCTTACAGCCTCCTCACCTGTCCTCACTGTGAGCCCTGTGTGTGTAGTGTCAGTGCATGGCTTACCATAAGGTTTCACTCCCTCCTCCACTGTTGGAGGCACATTCAATACATTAACATTCACAGTAGAGTCATGACATTCTTGGGGAGCCGAACTTGGGAGTTCAGTGGCCACATACTGGGACACTAGCCGCCCCAAATCAGTCCCAAGCAACACATTTGCAGGAATATTTGGCGTTACTCCCACCTCCCGCATCCCCCTCCCGGCGCCCCAGTCCAAATACACCTTGGCAACGGGCAGTGCCGGTTCAACGCCTCCAATTCCGGAGACGGAAAGGGTTTTCCCAGGTACCAAGTCTTGAGGGGACACCACCTCAGGGCGTACCAGGGTTCGTTCAGCGCCTGTGTCCCGCAGTCCCATGACCGCTGAGCGGCCGATGGTGACGGGTTGGTAATTGTCTAGGGACCTCCCACCACCCCCTCCCACACACAAAACAGTGGTCAGGGTTTTTGGGACAGGGATGGGGCCTTCTGGCGCTGGGGACACGCAGCCTTAAGTGTCCTGGCTGATTGCAATTATGGCAACGTCTGGGTTCTGTTCCTGGCCTGGAGAGGGAAGCCGGGGGGTACACCCCTTGCACTCTGGGGGCTGGATATGGGGCTGGGGCAGGATTGGGCTTACCCCCTCTCCAGGTGCTGCTGGCAGGCTTCTTTGGCTCCGGCGCCCTGTTATTGGCATACTCGTCTGCCAGGGCGGCTGTAGCAGAAGCCCCCTATGGTTTCTGGTCACGGAGGAACTGCTGGAGGTCCTCTGGGCAGTTCCACAAGAACTGCTCCGTGACGAACAGTTCCTGGACCTCCTGGCGGGTAGTGATCTCTAGACCCGAGGTCCAGTGCTCCGCAGCTCTCAGCAGTGCCCGCATGTGGTCGGTCCAGGTGTCCTTTGAACCCCGCTGCAGGCTCCTGAACTTCCTGCGGTACGACTCCGGGGTGAGGTTGTAGTGCTGGATCAGGGCCCGCTTGATGCTGTTGTAGTCATGCTCCTCCCCGGCAGGTAAGTCCCCTAAAACTTCCAGGGACTTACCCCTCAAACGGGGGGTCAGGTACCTTGCCCACTGATCCAGGGCCAGATGATGTTGGAGGCATGTCCTCTCAAAAGCAAGCAGAAAGGAATCCAGGTCTCCATCCTTTTCAAGTAAGGGAAAGTCCTCCGCCCGGACCTTGGAAGCCCTTGTCTCCGGTGGGCCTGGTGCATCCAGCAGGGGCCCGTGCTGAGCCATCTCCAGTCGGTGCCGGCGCTCTGCAGCTTCACGGCGTTCTGTATGCTCACGCTCCGCTGCTCTTTCTGCGGCTGCTTGCTCCCGCTTCCGCAGCTGCTTGCTCACGCTCTGCTGCTTTCTCTGCCGCCACCAGGAGTCTGTCATAGGCGGCGTCATTACCAGCCTCGAGCTGTGCCATAGCCGCTTGGAAGAGGGCCTCCGATCTGGACAGGCTGGGACGGGCAGGGGGTGGACAGTCCACTGCGAAACTGAGCACGGGGGTCGGGCTCCTTGGGGAGCCCTAGCTGAGCTCCCCTCGCCTCCGTCGGTATCGAACCCATCATAGACCATAGCATTGGCCTCCCCCTTTGCCTTACTCCTGGTGCCTTCCGCCATCTTGGGAACCTTTGGTTACTGACACAGCTGCAACCCTGACCTTGCACACCACTTGTTATATTTACACTCTGACCGTCTAGTGCTGGGCTGACCTTAAGACCCCAGCAGTGAAAGTACCGCTGGTAGTCTCTAGTGTCTGGGAGTAGGGTTCCCACGCACACTATTACTCTGATCCCACCGCTGCCACCAATTGTGAAGAACTAAGCCGACCGCCACATGGTAGCCTGGGTATCACAACTTTTGATCCCACCGCTGCTACCAAATGTGAGGGACGACCCCCCTCCTCCCACGCCACCACTGGGACGTAACTCCACAGGTACAGCTCTCCGGCGCCCCCTTTGTCTCTCAGGTCAGTAAGGGAACTGCACCTAGAGCAAATGGCCACCAGGGAGGTTGTCCTGTTACCCACTGGGTATTCTAAGATTCGTGATCAGAGTAAAAGCATCAGCCCAAGATTAATTTTATGGTTTAATCGCCTTAAGAGCGCACTAGATATTACAGAAATATACAGTAAAGCTATACAACGTAATTACAATGAATTTGCAGTCAGAGTAAAAATACAACGATAATGTACAAGGCTTAAAGGTATAAGCTATAGATCAATATTACCGGGTAGTATAGTCATGGGAAGGCAGGGGCTCTCCCAGGTACAGTCTTCAGTTGCTGGATAGTCCCTTGGTCCTTCCTAGACCATCTTCTTGGCTTTTGTGAGTAAAATGGAATCAATGCAGCCTGTCCCTGCTACAGTTCTTAAGTCTGCTAGGCCCTTCCCCTTTGCTTTGAAGCACGCATATTAACTGGCCTGCAATTCATATGGAGCAGGAAATACTGGCTTAAGTTTGAGCCATTTAACATACGACTGACCATCTTATTCAGACACTGGCCTAAATCAATTAGCATGTTAAAGCCCTATTGATTCATAGTGGACATCAAAGCTGGTCGTACTGAATATGCTAATAGGCCCTGTGTAGTTAGCAATTTGTGGCTTTGTGAACTGACAAAATGGAGGCTGGTATAGGCCCTATACAAAATGGCGACGTCCCTTTCCTTACAGTCCGGTTGCCAGAAATCGCAGCGTTACTGCCAAACGTTCCTCTGCTGAAACAGCTGCACGCATCCGGGTATCCTGCCGTTCAATGAGTGGCCTCAGAGCTTCCAGTAGGAGCTTGAATGAATCCTCCGACATCCGTAGATAATTCCGGAAATCCTGCGGATTCTTCTCCTGCAACTCCCTCACTAGATGCATGTGGGTGAATTTGGACCTCTGCTCCAGCCATTCTCTGGTCCACATGCGACACTTTCGTTTGGAGCGCCTCTCTTCCACCCGCGCCTCTTCTTGTTGATCTGCCTCCATTGATAGTGCAACTGCCACAATCACACGCTCCGCGGTGGACAGGTTCATTATGTGCAACCTGTACGGTAAAGAAGAGAAAAGTTAATTACTAATTAATTACTATTACTAAAGTGTTTAAACAAAATAAAATAAAGAATAAAATAAAAAATCTATAAAAAAAAAAAAAAAATGTTAACTTTTTCAGTTACCATTTAAAATACAGTTTACAAATGTCTAAAATGGTGGGGGGTGTAAGATAAATAAAGCAGACGAAAAAAAAAATAAGGTCAAAAAACGTATCAAACAACATCACAAACAATATGTACCTTGAATCCAAATATCCTGGAGATCCAAATGGAAAAGATGAAGCGCTCTAGCGACTCAGACAGGATCGCAAAACCCACCACTGCGCACAAACAGGATCGCAAAACTCCGACACACGATACTATCCTCACAACAAAGCACCGTTGGAGTCACCCACAAAGCGCTCTGGAAACAATGGATGGGGGACGCAGTTATTATAGCTGAGGTGATGTTGTGGTCACCAATCAGAGCTGAAGGGTGTTAACTAAAGAAAACCCAGTCCCGCCTGCGCCGCTGACTAATGCGTCGTCAACGAGGTCGCACATCGTTCACAAAAGGTGCCAAACATAGCAATTCAGGCTCACCAGCGGGACGCCAACGATCAAAATACGGCCCAAACCGTTCGTGCACGACCAACGAGATCACAGCAGGGGCCACATCGCTGCTACATGCCACACACAGCGACGTCGCTAACGAGATCGCTAAATAGTGACGTAGTAGCGATGTCGTTAGCGATCTCGTTAGCGATCTCGCTTAGTGTGGCATACCCTTTACACATAGAATGACTTTGATTAGTGAATGTGATAGGCCGCTCTGAACAAATGTGTTTTGAGGGAGCGCCTGAAACTATTCAAATTGTGGATAGTCCTAATTTCTTGGGGTAGAGCATTCCAGAGGATTGGCGCAGCCCGGAGAAGTCTTGGAGTTTGGGAGTGGGAGGTACGGATTAGTGCAGAGGTTAGTCGAAAGTCGTTTGCTGAGCGCAGCAGTCGGTTAGGCCGATAGATAGAAATGAGGGAGGAGATGTAGGGGGTGCTGCAGTGTGGAGAGCTTTGTGGGTTAGAACAAGTACTTTGAATTGGATCCTATAATGAATGGGCAGCCAGTGTAACGACTGGCGAAGAACGGACGTGTCCGAGTACCGATTAGCCAGATGGATGACCCTGGCTGCTGCATTAAGGATGGACTGGAGAGGGGAAAGTCTAGTAACGTGGAGGCCAATTAATAGAGCGTTGCAGTAGTCCAGGCGGGAGTGGATCAGGGCGACAGTGAGGGTTTTTGTTGTTTCCATGGTGAGAAAGGGGCGGATTCTAGAGATGTTGTTTAGATGTAGGCGACAAGAGCGGGCAAGAGATTGTATATGGGAGGTGAAGGAGAGATTGGTGTCAAACATAACACCCAGACAGCGAGCCTGCTGCCAGGGTGTTATTATGGTGCCGCCCACGGAGAGGGAAATGTCAGATTTAGGGAGGTTAGTAGACGGCGGGAGCAGAAGTTCAGTTTTTGAGAGGTTAAGTTTTAGATAGAGAGCGGACATGATGTTGGAGACTGCGGACAGTGGTGGCGTTCTGTAGAACAGCGGGGGTAAGGTGGGGGATGACGTGTATAGTTGTGTGTCATCAGCATAAAGATGGTACTGAAAGGCAAATCTGCTGATGGTCTGTCCAATTGGGGCCGTGTAGAGAGAGAAGAGAAGGGGCCAAGGACTGAGCCCTGAGGTACCCCGACAACGAGAGGAAGAGTAGATGACGTGGAGCCAGAGAACAAAACACTGAAGGAGTGGTCAGAAAGATAGGAAGAGAACCAGGAGAGAGCAGTGTCATTAATACCTAGTGACTGGAGCCTAGACAGTAGGAGACGGTGGTCAATAGTGTCAAAAGCTGCAGAAAGGTCGAGAAGAATGACAACATTTTGCTGTCAGAAGGTCATTGGTCACTTTGAGTGCAGTTTCAGTCGAATGTAGGGGGCGGAAGCCGGACTGTGAAGGGTCTAGGAGGGAGTGAGTGGAGAGGTAACGGGTAAGGCGGGAGTAGACAAGGCGCTCCAAAAGTTTAGCAATGAAGGGGAGATTGGAGACTGGTCTGTAGTTGTTTGTGCAGGATGGGTCGAGAGCGGGTTTCTTTAGTAATGGAGTAAGGATGGAGCGTTTGAAGGAGGATGGGAAAATGCCAGAGGAGAGTGAGAGACTAAAGATTGTAGTTAGGTGAGTTGTGACAACTGGAGAGAGAGACTGGAGGAGATGTGAGGGAATGGTGTCGGTAGTGCATGTAGTTGGAGGAGAGGAGTCTGGAGACTTCTTCTGTGATGGGATCATAGAATCATAGAATGGTAGAGTTGGAAGGGACCTCCTGGGCCTTCTGGTCCAACCCCCTGCTCAAAGCAGGATTCTCTAAATCATCCCAGACAGATGTCTATCCAGCCTCTGTTTGAAGACTTCCATTGAAGGAGAACTCACCACCTCTTGTGGCAGCCTGTTCCACTCATTGATCACCCTAACTGTCAAAAAGTTTTTTCTAATATCTAATCTGTGTCTCCTCCCATTCAGTTTCATCCCATTGCTTCTAGTCTTTCCTTGTGCAAATGAGAATAAAGATGATCCTTCTACAATGTGACAGCCCTTGAGATATTTGTAGACAGCTATTAAGTCTCCTCTCAGTCTTCTTTTTTGCAAGCTAAACATTCCCAAATCCTGCAACCGTTCCTCATAGGACATGGTCTGCAGACCGGTCACCATTCTGGTGGCTCTTCTCTGAACTTGCTCCAGTTTGTTGATGTCTTTTTTTAAAATGTGGTGCCCAAAACTGGACACAGTATTCCAGATGAGGTCTGACCAAAGAGGAGTAGAGGGCAATAATGACCTCACGTGATCTAGACTGTATGCTTCTGTTGATACATCCTAGAATTGCATTTGCCTTTTTTGCTGCTGCATCACACTGTTGACTCATGTTAAGTCTGTGATCAATTAGTATACCCAAGTCTTTTTCACATGTGCTGTTACTTAGCCCTATTCCTCCCATTTTGTATATGCTTTTTTCATTTTTATTGCCCAGATGTAGTACTTTGCATTTTTCCCTGTTAAAATCCATTATGTTAGTTGCTGCCCACTGCTCCAGTTTATGTATGTCTTTTTGAATCCTCTCTCTCTCTTCTCTAGTATTAGCTACCCCTCCTAGCTTTGTGTCATCAGCAAATTTGTATCAGTTTACCCTCAATTCCTTCATCTAAATCATTGATAAAGATGTTGAACAATACAGGGCCCAAAACAGAGCCTTGTGGTACCCCACTTGAGACATTCTTCCAACTGGATGTGCAGCCATTTACAACCACTCTTTGGGTCCGATCACTAAGCCAGTTATGAATCCACCTAACAGTTGCCTTGTCCATTCCATACTTAGTCATTTTTTCAATAAGGATTGTGTGAGATACTTTGTCAAATGCTTTGCTGAAGTCAAGATATACTATATCTACAGCATTTCCCTGATCCACCCAGTCAGTGATTCTGTCTGTGGAAAGTGAGCCAGGGGAAATGCAGGGAGGGATGGGAGTCACGGCACCTGGTGGTTGGGAGCAGATTTCCTGATGGATATTATCTATTTTTTCTATAAAGTGGGAGGTCAGGTCATCAGAACAAAAGTCTGTGATAGGGGCTTGTGCTTTTGGCCTGAGGAGGGAGTGAAAAGTGTCAAAAAGTTTCTTTGGGTTGTTGGCTAGTGACGAGATCAGGGTGGTGAAGTAGGTCTGTTTGGTGAGGTGAAGGGCAGCTTTATAGGTTCTTAATATAAATTTTGAAGTGGATGAAGTCTTCTGGTGTACTGGTTTTTCTCCATAGGCGTTCAGCACTCCTAGAGCCTCGCTGGAGAAGTTGAGTTTGCAATGTGAGACAGGGCTGTTTTACTCTGTGTTTGGAAGTTCTGAGGGTGAGGGGCGCTACTTGGTCAAGGGTGCTTCTAAGAGTGTCGTTGTAGTGATGAACAGCCAGATCAGGACAGGAAAAAGAGGAGATTGGGGACAGTGATGATTGTAGGCAGTCTGAAAGTGTCTGAGGGTTAATGGCTTGTAGATTTCTGAATGTGTGGTAGGTAGAAGTGCTCTGGGGTGGTCGAGGATTTGTGAGGGTGAAGGAGAGAATGTTGTGGTCAGAGAGTGGAAGCGGTGAGTTATTTAGGTGGGAGATTGAACAGAGGCGGACAAAGACCAGGTCAAGGGTGTTACCATCCTTGTGTGTCAGAGGTTGAAAGCTGTGAGAGGCCGAGAGAAGTGGTTAGTGATAGAAGCTGGGATGCAGATGTGGAAGTAGGGCTGTTAATGGGGATCCAAATGTAATAATTGTGCTTAGGGGGCACTTCCTAATCAAATATAAATCCAAAAGAAGGAAAACAAGCGTATCATGCCATAAAAATCTCTTTAATTTTTATTGTAGAAAAATATATCATAACAATAGTGCATCAATATAATATTTTAAAAATAGGGACAGCAATACAAAAGAACCGCATTCAGATTAAAGTGAATAATTAATCAATACACAAATCGTTGTGACAAATGGAGACAAGGTATTTTCTCATGAAACAGAGACAAGATGGTAAAGGTCTCAGAAAAAAGTCAATATAGCAAATGCTCAATCCATCCTAATTGGTGTTTGCGCCCATATGGCTGCAGATGCATATAAATGAGTTTATAACAGTTTCAGATTCTAATGAACAATTCTCCAGACACAACATAAAGTGTTAAATCACATTTGAAATATACCTGAAAAACGGCTGACACCCCGACGCGCGTTTCGCTCTATAGCTTCCTCCAAGGGGATGTGCAGAGATTTTTATGGCATGATACGCTTCTTTTCCTTCTTTTGGATTTATACTGTTAATGGGGATGTTGAAGTCTTCAAGGATAAGGGTTGGTAGTTCTGAGGACATGAAGTGCGGCAGCCAGGCTGAGAAGTGGTCAAGGAACTGGGTGGGCAAGCCTAGGGGCCGATATATGACCGCTACTCTGAGGGAGAGGGGACTGAAGAGACTGATTGTGTGGACCTCAAAAGAAGGGAATGAGAGTGATGGAATTGGGGGGGATGACCTGGAAAGTGCATTGTGGGGACAGGAGTATGCCGACTCCACCACTATGTCTGTTTGTGATTCTCGGGGAATGGGAGAATTGTAAGCCACCATAGGAAATGGCAGCAGGGGAGACCGTGTCAGAATCCTGAATCCAGGTTTCAGTGAGGGCCAACGGATTAAGAGAGTTGTTCAGAAGTAATTGTGCAGGAAAGGAAGCTTGTTACATACAGACCGTGGATTCCAGAGGGCACAATTAAATTGAGGGAGTGCAAGTAATATTAATAAGATTATTATGGTTTCGATATGAGGTAGGGTAGGGATTGAGGTTGGGGGATGGTGGACCAGGGTTGGGGGAGATGTCCCCTGAAATCAGTAGGAGTAGGAAGATAAAAAGCAAATAGTTGTTGGAATTGTAAGTAGTTTTTTTTTGCGATGTGTTTGGGCAAGATGGGCTGAGGTTTTTCAGGAAGGTGAGGAGTGCATGGGAGCTGTACATGGGAGAGGGAAGTATGGAGGGGCTGATGTGTATGAGTCGTGATGGAGGGGGGATGGGGCGGTGAATGTGGATGGCAAGGGAACACAGGAGACTAGAAATAAAGCACATGGTTTAATGGGGAAAGCAAAGTGTGGGTTACCTGTCTCCTGCCCTGACTAATTGCCATGGAATAACTGCCGTTTGCTTGATGCTTAGCTTCTGTGATGCTTTGCTTATGGGATGCTTGAGTGCTACACCCCACACTGCGTGCACCCCTTAGAATGCTACTAAATATATAGGCCACACTACAGGGTCAGGAAAGTGGGATTGTGAGCGGGTTTGGGATAATTTGGCAGCTGGGGCCAGCACACCAGGGGGTGGTTAGATGATCAAAGGCACTAGATCTGGCTACATCTATATGCTATAGCACCTTCCACCTGATAAGATCTAGAAAGGCCCCAGTCACAGGGATATACAGCAGTATTATATACAGTGCAGCAAAGGAATTATACCAAAGATTTAGCAGGCACATTAAAATGTTACAAAATGGTAAAGCAGCAGATAACAGACAGCAAGCAGAAGTATGGAGTTGTACCATTAGGGTATATTAGAAACTAGATAAGAAACTAGATCTGAGCTGAAAAAGTAAATTAATGTGTATGCAAATGTAACCATTACACAGAGAAAACCAAAAATCAAGACACAAATATCCTAAAATTAAAAAATATTTTGCAAAAAATGCATGAAGGTAGTAATAATAATAAGGGTATTTAATAAACATAATTTTGATCAAAAGAATGTAAAAGCCATCCCGCCATACCATTAGGATATATTGCAGCAGAAAAGACAGCCAGCAAAGGTGGGCAGTTGTACCATTCAGGCTGCTTGCTAACATTGAATGCAGTGAAATACATGCAGGGTGGTTCAGTTCAGAAGTTGAATGATTTCATTACCTGTGTGAAGAGAGAAGATGAGGTCTTGGCTCAACAGTTATGGGGTCAGAGGAGTGGTGGTATCGGTGAGCTCTTTTACCACCAGCCATTCTGTCACAGATGGCATGTTGAGGGGCTGAAGGTTATACACCATTGTAGAGATGGGGCAACTGGATGTCCTACACAGGTTGGGGGGTTGAGGGGCTGCATTTTATACACCGGTGGCAATGAGCTTGAATGGAAACCTGAATTTTATGATTGACAAGTCTCCCAACACTTTTCTTCCAATGGTGTATGTGGTCTGCTTGGAGATGGTTGTGGCTGATAATGTCTTGCTGTTTGCTCCTTTTATAATCGGTACAGATGTAACTAACTCCAATCTTTCCTCTCCAGCCATTACAGCACTAAGTGACCAGTTTGGGTGGCGATTTTGTCTACTGATGGTCGGGGCTTTGCAGCTGAACATCGTCGTCTGTGGTGCTTTACTTCGACCAATGATCATCAAGCCCCAAGGAGAAACTAAGAAACTTCCAAAGCCTGAAAACCTGGAGAACGCCTTCATGTTGGAGAACGAGCAGACCCTCACCTCTTTAGATTCCATAGATTCTGGAGTCGAAGTCTCTACCTCACCTAAAAATGTCCCATGCAATGTGAAAGCCGATAGGAAGACTGAAGAAGAGACACAAGAGATGGTTGGCCAGGTGGCCACAAGCAAGTCGCCTCCTCTTCTAGACTTTTCGGTCTTAAGAAATTCTAGTTTTGTATGCTATGCACTTTTTGGACTCTTTGCCACCCTGGGGTTTTTTGCTCCATCGCTGTATATAATCCCTCTCAGTCTAAGCCTGGGCATAGACAAGGACTCTTCGGCATACATGTTGTCTGCTATGGCCATCGCTGAAGTGTTTGGGAGAATCGGTGCTGGCTGGCTGCTGAATAAGAAACCCATCCGCAAAATCTATATTGAACTCATTTTCGTTGTGCTGCTGTGCCTCGCCTTAATTGCTTTTCCCTTCGCCTGCACTTTCTGGGGTCTCATGATGTGTAGCATGTTTTTTGGCTGCATGTTGGGTACAGTGACTGGCACACATATTCCTCTGGTGGCTGAAGAAGACATTGTAGGAATTGAGAAGATGTCGTCTGGTGTGGGAGTCTACGTGTTCATTCAGAGCGTGGCAGGGCTGGCCGGACCCCCAATTGGAGGTAGGAACATGGATTGTAAAGTCAAGCAGATGGCACTAGCTTCGCCCCTCGCCCTGTATGCCCCTTTACTTTATTCTCTATTTATAATACAAATGAGGCTAACCAAAAGTTTGATCATGGGGTGTTCTGATTTATGGAAGCGACCACCCTAAACCCTCACATATTATTTTTTGGGACCTCCAGGATCTCAACTAATTGTAAGGTATTTGGGGAGACCAGAGAGAAGAACAGGAGGTCAAAGATAATATGTAAATATGTCAAGGGGGTAGGGGCTCACCAGGAACGAGACGCTACACACAGCTCCTCCGCGTGTGTCCTGCGTCAGATGCAGGATAGGAACCGACATGAACGTGTAGAGCTGCCCAGGTGTTCCCAAGCATTTTGCTTTGGCATCAAATGAGCTGCTCTAGCTTATTGCTCATGAGACGAGTGGACTGTCAGCATAGTGCAGTGGTCAGCCAAGTCTGATGCCCGGTCCTCGGCAAGGATAAAATTCTCATGTAGTGTTTGAGATGAATTTTGCCAGAAACTCCTTGCTACCTCTATTGGGCTGATGTGTGAGGTGAACTGGAGTAAGAGGCGATGTGGCTTTCTCAGTATGACACGATCATTATGGTGTGCTCTTATTCTGGCCAGGGAGTTTATGGACAAGTGATTAGGAACGTGTCTGTAGGTCTCTGTGACACAACCATTACGGTGCTCTCACTAATTCTGGCTGGGTTGTTTATGGACTAGTGATTAGGAATGTGTCTGTAGGTCTCTGTGACACGACCATTACGGAGCTCTCATTAATTCTGGCTGGGGTGTTTATGGACTAGGGATTAGGAACGTGTCTGTAGGTCTCTGTGACATGACCATTAATGGTGCTCTCACTAATTCTGGCTGGGGTGTTTATGGACTAGGGATTAGGAACGTGTCTGTAGGTCTCTGTGACACGACCATTACGGAGCTCTCATTAATTCTGGCTGGGGTGTTTATGGACTAGGGATTAGGAACGTGTCTGTAGGTCTTTGTGACATGACCATTAATGGTGCTCTCACTAATTCTGGCTGGGGTGTTTATGGACTAGGGATTAGGAACGTGTCTGTAGGTCTCTGTGACACGACCATTACGGTGCTCTCATTAATTCTGGCTGGGGTGTTTATGGACTAGGGATTAGGAACGTGTCTGTAGGTCTCTGTGACATGACCATTAATGGTGCTCTCACTAATTCTGGCTGGGGTGTTTATGGACTAGGGATTAGGAACGTGTCTGTAGGTCTCTGTGACACGACCATTACGGTGCTCTCACTAATTCTGGCTGGGGTGTTTATGGACTAGGGATTAGGAACGTGTCTGTAGATCTCTGTGACATGACCATTAATGGTGCTCTCACTAATTCTGGCTGGGGTGTTTATGGACTAGGGATTAGGAACGTGTCTGTAGGTCTCTGTGACACGACCATTAATGGTGCTCTCACTAATTCTGGCTGGGGTGTTTATGAACTAGGGATTAGGAACATGTCTGTAGATCTCTGTGACATGACCATTAATGGTGCTCTCACTAATTCTGGCCAGGGCGTTTATGGACTAGTGATTAGGGTCGTGTCTGTAGATCCCTGTGACATGACCATTAATGGTGCTCTCACTAATTCTGGCTGGAGTGTTTATGAACTAGGGATTAGGAACGTGTCTGTAGGTCTCTGTGACACGACCATTAATGGTGCTCTCGCTTATTCTGGCTGGGGTGTTTATGGACTAGTGATTAGGAACGTGGCCTTAAGGGTATGCCACACTAAACAGCGTCGCTAACGGATCGCTAAAATACGCCACTATTTAGCGATCCGTTCGTGACGCTAACGTGTGTGGCATGTAGCAACGACGTGGCCCTGCTGTGATCTCGCTGATCGTTCACTAGAGTTTGGATGTATTTAGATCGTTGGCGTCCCGCTGGTGAGCCTAATCGCTGTGTCTGGCACTTTGTGAGCAATGTGCGCTGTTTTTTACTCGCAATGACCGTTAAAGTCGTTAATGAGATCGCTAACCGCTTTTGAGTCGTTAACGAGATCACTAAGTGTGGCAGCTACTAGAGACATTAAAACGATCACAAAACGATCTCATTAGCTTGCGTCGTTATTGAGATCGCTAACGAGATCACTAGTGTGGCAGTACCTTAAGATCTCTGTGACACGACAATTAATGGTGCTCTCGCTAATTCTAGCCGGGGTGTTTATGGACTAGTGATTAGGGTCGTGTCTGTAGATCCCTGTGACATGACCATTAATGGTGCTCTCACTTATTCTGGCCGGGGTGTTTATGGACTAGTGATTAGGAACGTGGCCTTAGATCTCTGTGACACGACCATTAATGGTGCTCTCACTAATTCTAGCCAGGGTGTTTATGGACTAGTGATTAGGAACGTGTCTGTAGGTCTCTGTGACACGACCATTACGGTGCTCTCGCTTATTCTGGCCAGGGCGTTTATGGACTAGTGATTAGGAACGTGTTTTGCCCCTTCTCACATGTAAAGTGCCATGGAATAAATGGCGCTATAAAAATGTATAATAATAATCTCTGTGACACGACCATTAATGGTGCTCTCACTAATTCTGGCCGGGGTGTTTATGGACTAGTGATTAGGAACGTGGCCTTAGATCTCTGTGACATGACCATTAATGGTGCTCTCGCTTATTCTGGCCGGGTTATTTATGGACTAGTGATTAGGAACGTGTCTGTAGGTCTATGTGACATGACCATTAATGGTGCTCTCACTTATTCTGGCCGGGGTGTTTATGGACTAGTGATTAGGAACGTGTCTGTAGATCTCTGTGACACAACCATTACGGTGCTCTCACTTATTCTGGCCGGGGTGTTTATGGACTAGTGATTAGGAACGTGGCCTTAGATCTCTGTGACATGACCATTAATGGTGCTCTCGCTTATTCTGGCCGGTTTATTTATGGACTAGTGATTAGGAACGTGTCTGTAGGTCTCTGTGACATAACCATTAATGGTGCTCTCACTTATACTGGCCGGGGTGTTTATGGACTAGTGATTAGGAACGTGGCCTTAGATCTCTGTGACATGACCATTAATGGTGCTCTCGCTTATTCTGGCCGGGGTATTTTGGACTAGTGATTAGGGATGTGTCTGTATATCTCTGTGACACGACCATTAATGGTGCTCTCACTTATTCTGGCCAGGGTGTTTATGGACTAGTGATTAGGGACGTGTCTGTAGATCTCTGTGACATGACCATTAATGGTGCTCTCACTTATTCTGGCCGGGGTGTTTATGGGCTAGTGATTAGGAATGTGGCCTTAGATCTCTGTGACACGACCATTAATGGTGCTCTCACTAATTCTAGCCGGGGTGTTTATGGACTAGTGATTAGGGTCGTGTCTGTAGATCCCTGTGACATGACCATAAATGGTGCTCTCACTTATTCTGGCCGGGGTGTTTATGGACTAGTGATTAGGAACGTGGCCTTAGATCTCTGTGACATGACCATTAATGGTGCTCTCACTAATTCTGGCCGGGGTGTTTATGGACAAGTGATTAGGAACGTGTCTGTAGGTCTCTGTGACACGACCATTAATGGTGCTTTCACTAATTCTGGCCGGGGTGTTTATGGACTAGTGATTAGGAACGTGTCTGTAGGTCTCTGTGACACGACCATTAATGGTGCTCTCACTTATTCTGGCCGGGGTGTTTATGGACTAGTGATTAGGAACGTGTCTGTAGATCTGTGACACGACCATTAATGGTGCTCTCGCTTATTCTGGCCGGAGTGTTTATGGACTAGTGATTAGGAACGTGTCTGTAGGTCTCTGCGACACGACCATTAATGGTGCTCTCACTTATTCTGGCCAGGGTATTTATGGACTAGTGATTAGGAACGTGTCCTTAGATATCTGTGACACGACCATTAATGGTGCTCTCACTTATTCTGGCCGGGGTGTTTATGGACTAGTGATTAGGAATGTGGCCTTAGATATCTGTGACACGACCATTAATGGTGCTCTCACTTATTCTGGCCGGGGTGTTTATGGACTAGTGATTAGGAACGTGGCCTTAGATCTCTGTGACACGACCATTAATGGTGCTCTCGCTTATTCTGGCCGGGGTGTTTATGGACTAGTGATTAGGAACGTGGCCTTAGATCTCTGTGACACGACCATTAATGGTGCTCTCACTTATTCTGGCCGGGGTGTTTATGGACTAGTGATTAGGAACGTGGCCTTAGATCTCTGTGACACGACCATTAATGGTGCTC
Organism: Oophaga sylvatica; assembly: GCA_033576555.1. Taxonomy (NCBI): domain Eukaryota; kingdom Metazoa; phylum Chordata; class Amphibia; order Anura; family Dendrobatidae; genus Oophaga; species Oophaga sylvatica. Next base: position 39,920 of record JARQOD010003351.1, on the reverse strand, counting down.
TCACTTATTCTGGCGGGGGTGTTTATGGACTAGTGATTAGGAACATGGCCTTAGATCTCTGTGATATGACCATTAATGGTGCTCTCACTTATTCTGGCGGGGGTGTTTATGGACTAGTGATTAGGAACATGGCCTTAGATCTCTGTGATATGACCATTAATGGTGCTCTCTTTCTCTCTTACAGGAGTGCTGGTGGACTGGACACACAACTATGGTTTTGCATTCTACTCCTGTGCTATTGGCATGGCGATGGGGGCCTTTTTTTTAGCTCTAGTGAGGCCATGCAGGACAGGACTTTTCAAGAGAAAGCCACCACTTCTCTGTCAAGGAATGCCGGAAATGCCTGAAGATTTTCTGGAAATGGACATGAACCGAACAGATGGGCTGAGCAAAAGCTGCCAAAGCCTCAGCGGGGCCGTGTAGAGCACGGAGCAATACACCTTCCTCAGGCACGACGGTGGGTCCAGGCACAGAAAAAGGGAAAGGAAACCAGAAATGTGAATGGTGGTTACTGGGGCTGCAGAGGCGGAAGGGCATTAGTTCTTGTATGCAGGAGATTGTCCTCTAACAGCCACCACACAGCCAGGATGCCAATGTTTGCACTGGGCACCGCCTGCAGGGGAATCGGCGACATCCATGTTGACGGGTTCCATATAAACCAAATATTTAATAAGTTATTGTAGTTACTGCTGCTGTGGGGGATGGGCAGATGTGATCGGGCAATCACTCTATAGCTCTCAGGACTTTTTGTATTCTTTCATGGCTGTGCCGCCGCTTCAAATGACTTTTGCCTTGAAATAAACCATTTTGGATGCACGAGGATTAATTGTTTTTCTTTTTGTTCTGGTCCTGTGTACCCGTCATTCTGGGCAGGGGTCTTACATGGGTCCATGTGATGTGTGGCGTGAGATTTACATTCTCATGTTTATACACCGTGCCTTACAAAAGTCTTCATACCCTGTGAACATTTCCACGTTACACCCACAAACTTAAAGGTTTTTTATTAGGATTTATATCACAAGTAACAAGTATTGTATTGAAAGAAATGATAAGTCTTCTAATTATTTTAGAAGTATAAATCTGACAATTGTGAGGTGCGTTTGTATTCAGCCCTCTGAGTCAATACTTTGTAGGAGCACTTTTCCCTACAATTCCTACTGCAGTCTTCTGGGGTCTGTCTCTTCAGCTTTGCACATCTGGAGGTGACATTTTGCCCCTTTGCACACTCGCTCAGTGACGTTGGATGGAGACGTCTGTGATCAGTAATTTTCACGTCTTGTCACAGACTCTCTGGGCTTTGGGTCTCTACTCTGACTGGGCCGATCACACACATGAATATTCTCTGATCTAATCTCTCAATTGTAGCTCAGACAGGATATTTATGGTCTTGCTGGAAGGTGAACCGGGATTTCTCGCAGATTGTCTTTTATTTATCTCCATTCATCTTCCCATCAACTCTGATCAGCTTCCCTCCCTGAAGAAATGCCTCCCTACAACAGGATGCTGCCACCACCATGTGTGACGGTGTGGATGCTGTTTTCAGGGTGATCAGTTAATTTTACGCCGCACATGGCATTTTGCATTTAGCCCAAAAAGTTATCCTTTGGCCTCATCTGACCAGAGCTCTTTCTTCCACATGCTTGCTGTGTCCCCCATATGGCTTTTTGTAAACTGCAAACTGGTCTTATGGTTTGCAAAATGTCTTTCTCTCATGCTATTCTTCAATAAATGCTAGATTAGTGGTGTAAATACTGAGGGCGCAGTCAGACAGCCATATACATCAGACCAAGATCAGAATGCATTGCAGACTGGCCGGCAGCTCTCCTGACCAGAGTGTAACACCTGCATAGAAATAAATGAAGCTATCGTGCTCAGATCGGGAAAGCCGCCGGCAAGTCTGTGCACTGCGTTCTGATCTCTGTCTGATTTTATAGGGAGCAATAATAGTTGTCCTGTGGACAGGATCCTCCCACCTGAGCTTGTGGACCTCTGCTTGGCTGGACTCACACTTCACTTCTCTGCTGGCCTGGGCTCACACATCACTTCTCTCCTATCCTGGGCTCACGCCTCACTTCTCTGCTGGCCTGGGCTCACGCCTCACTTCTCCTCTGCTGGCCTGGGCTCACGCCTCACTTTTCCTCTGCTGGCCTGGGCTCACGCCTCACTTCTCCTCTCCTCGCCTGGGCTCACACCTCACCTCTCCTCACCTGGCCTGTGCTCACGTGTCATTTCTCCTCTGCTGGCCTGTGCTCACGCGTCACTTCTCCTCTGCTGGCCTGTGCTCACGCGTCACTTCTCCTCTGCTGGCCTGTGCTCACGCGTCACTTCTCCCTGCTGGCTGTGCTCACGCGTCATTCTCTGGCCATGCCACGCGTCACTACTCCTCTGCTGGCCAGTGCTCACGCGTCACTACTCCTCTGCTGGCCAGTGCTCACGCGTCACTACTCCTCTGCTGGCCTGTGCTCACGCGTCACTACTCCTCTGCTGGCCTGTGCTCACGCGTCACTACTCCTCTGCTGGCCTGTGCTCACGCGTCACTACTCCTCTGCTGGCCTGTGCTCACGCGTCACTACTCCTCTGCTGGCCTGTGCTCACGCGTCAATACTCCTCTGCTGGCCTGTGCTCACGCGTCACTACTCCTCTGCTGGCCTGGGCTCACGCGTCACTACTCCTCTGCTGGCCTGGGCCCACGCTTCACTTTTCTTCTCCTCGGCTGGTGTCACGCTGTATAGCAGATATATATATGTGATGTCAGTAATCTATATCAAAAGGGCAACATACTATATAACATGCGCATAGATATATGATAACATAGAATTACCTGACAGAATGTCCAGTGGGTCAATACGGAATCCGTTATACACTGTCTCCGGCTAGAGGGTGACCGGGGTCTATGCTGACCCTAAACTGGGGTCCTGACTAATCCCTCTACCTGGAGGTACTGTTAAAGGTACAGAGGTCCAGGCCACCAGCGTAAACCCTGTCTCCTATCAATCCCTGCCAACTGTAATCTAGTCCTAAGAAGGACCCTGATTACCACCAAAGGGAATGAACAGGTAACGGTTAATGAACAGAAAGACAAACAACAAAGACAAGAAATAAAGTAAATAAAGTCTTACATACAACACTCACACACAGTAGGAACACCTAAGGTCTCAGAGATAAACTATAAGCTATAAGAGTAAAAACAACTTAAGGAGCTCTTAGCTTAAGTATTCTCAGAACCGATCCAGTCTGCTAGACTACATGAATGCTTTCACCGGCGTCCAAACACAAAGAAACAGCAGCTCAGCTTGTACCAAGCTACCTTGACCGAGAGGTCTAGAATCAATAGAGACTATAGGGACTGGTTTGGCCAATACACTCAGTTGCATACCATGCACCTGGGCAAACCGAGCGTCCCCAGATTAGCCCCGGACCCACTATCAAGAAAAACAGAAATCCTCTCAGTTCTAGTACCAATCACCACCTCCGCAGGCACGAGAAACTGAGAGGGATTTGGGGACGAAATACACACTCCCAGGTTAACTCCTTTGCTCAAAGAGGCCCGGGATGGACACCCCCCAACAAAATGTCCCTCTCTCCCGCAAAAGAAACACCTTCTAGTCTTGCGGTGCACCGCCGATTCCCTCCTACAAAATTATGTCCCTCCCAACTGCATGGGCTCCTCAGAACAGACCAGGGGAACCTCAGTATAAGGGACTTTAGTAGTAGGTGGAGTCATCACGGGAGGCGGAGTTACCTCGCGTCTTCCCCGAAGTCGTCTATCAATGCGAATAGCGAGGGCCATAGCAGCCTCCAGTGATGGAGGAGAATCATACTGAGCCAACACATCTTTTAATTTGTCAGACAACCCTTGACAAAACTGGCTCCTAAGAGCTGGGTATCTGTTGCCCATCTACGGAACTCAGAAGAATATTCCTCCGCTGGACGATTTCCTTGCCGTATTTTACGTAACTTTGTTTCAGCAAGGGAGACTCGATCCGGATCATCATATACCAGACCCAGGGCAGTAAAATATCGATCCACTGACTGGAGATCTGGGGAGCCTGGAGGAATAGAGAACGCCCAAGATTGAGGGTCCCCTTGTAAGAGCGAGATAACAATTCCCACCCTCTGCTCTTCACTCCCAGATGACCGAGGCCGCAGCCGAAAGTACAATTTACATGCCTCCCGGAAGGTAAAAAATTTGTCCCGCCCACCAGTGAACCTGTCCGGGAGAGCAACCTTAGGTTCAGATCTGGTTTGCTCTGGGGGGGACAAAACCTTGGACTTAATGTCTGCAAACTCCATGGACAACCCCTGCAACTGCGGGGCCAGCTGGGCTACTGGATCCATGACAGCTGGGGAGAATCTTTAGTATGGCCGGTGAAAATGTCACGCTGTATAGCAGATATATATATGTGATGTCAGTAATCTATATCAAAAGGGCAACATACTATATAACATGCGCATAGATATATGATAACATAGAATTACCTGACAGAAAGTCCAGTGGGTCAATACGGAATCCGTTATACACTGTCTCCGGCTAGAGGGTGACCGGGGTCTATGCTGACCCTAAACTGGGGTCCTGACTAATCCCTCTACCTGGAGGTACTGTTAAAGGTACAGAGGTCCAGGCCACCAGCGTAAACCCTGTCTCCTATCAATCCCTGCCAACTGTATTCTAGTCCTAAGAAGGACCCTGAATACCACCAAAGGGAATGAACAGGTAACGGTTAATGAACAGAAAGACATACAAGAAAGACAAGAAATAAAGTAAATAAAGTCTTACATACAACACTCACACACAGTAGGAACACCTAAGCTCTCAGAGATAAACTATAAGCTATAAGAGTAAAAACAACTAAGGAGCTCTTAGCTTAAGTATTCTCAGAACCGATCCAGTCTGCTAGACTACATGAATGCTTTCACCGGCTCAACACCCAGACTGGCAGGAATATAAAGGAAACTAATTAGAACATAATCAAAAGCAGCCGGGCGAGGCTGGACCTAGTCTTAGCAAAGAGCTAGGTAAAATTAACTCTCTCATTACCAAACACAAAGAAACAGCAGCTCAGCTGTGAGAAGTCAGAATGTGCAATCGCGACGATCTTCGTGGCGATGCACCCATGACAGTTGGACTGGGCTCTCGCATCACTTTTCTTCTCGGCTGGGCTTCTCCTCATACCACCATTATAGTTGTCCTTTGGACAGATTCTCCCACCTGGGCTGTGGACCTCTACAGCATCTTCAGTTGCCATGGACCTTTTAGCAGTTTCGCAACTTGGTGCTCTTCTTCTGGGGATGTCCGATCAGGAGGACGCCATGTCTTGGGAGGTTTGCACTTGTGCCATACTCCTTCCATCTTTGGATGATGGATTGCACAGTGCTTTGAGAGATGTTCAGAGCTTGCGCTATTTTTTTTTATAACCTAATCATGCTTTCCTCTTCTCCACCACTTTATCCCTGACCTGTCTGGTGGGCTTCTTGGTTTTCATGATGCTGTTTGATTCCTAATGTTCTATCATAAACCTCTGAGGCCTTCACAGAACAACTGTAGTTATACTGAGGAGAAATAACACCCAGGTGGATGCAATGTACTAATTCTGTGACTTTTTGGAGTGATTGGTCACTCAGGATTTTATATAGGGGGAGTAGACTACAAGGGGCTAAATGCAAATGCACCTCATAATTCTCAGATTTATATTTATAAAATAATTAGTAACCCCCTGAATCATTTCCTTTACACATCACAAATACGTGTTCCTTTGTGTTGTATCGCATCAAATCCCAATAAAATACATGTAACCCCTTAACAACCGCCGATACGCCTTTTAACGGCAGCAGTGAGGCTAAGTGCACACGTTCAGGATTATTTGAGGTTTTTTCGCAGCAAAAAACGCGTAAAAAATGCATGAATTAAGCATCCTATCATTTAGAATGAATTCTGCAATTTTTGTACACATGGTGCGTTTTTTTCCGCGAAAAAAAACGCTTCGCGGAAAAAGAAGCAACATGTTCATTAATTTCACGGAATTCTAGCGTTTCTCCCGCTATATTATTGTCCTAGAAAATTCAGGGAAAAATCACGGTAAAAACGCGCAAAATCCGCAAAAAACCGCGCGTTTTTACCGCGAAAAAGTCCGGTTTTGCTCAGGAAAATTCTGCACACATTCCTGAACGTGTGCACTTTGCCTTAAGAGTACTTATTCCTCATCACCGCTTTTTAAAGACACTGAGAAATAAGTGTATAGCGTTCCCCAGCGTAGAAAATCTACATGGTTTCCGCTACCAGGGTAGTGGAGACCCTGGAGAGCATGATCGGGGCCATTTTTTTCGGTCCCCTGTCACGTGATCGACGTTATTCACCGAATAACGGCGATCACAAAAAAGAAGTTTGATTTACAATTTGTTTTTCTCTCCTGATCTGGCATATCAGACGAGAGAAATGGGGTCCCCCTAGAGGAAAATGGCGGGCGCATGCGCAGTGCGTCTGCCGAGATCTGCCGGACTGCACCCAACAACAATAGGAGATTTTTCCTATTGGTTCATTTTCATCACTGTGATAGACCCTATCACAGGGATCAAAATAAAAAAAAATATTAAATTAAACCCCCCTTTGTCACCCCCTTAGGGTTACATAAAAATGATAAAATAAATTTTTTTTAATATCTCCATTCTTTGGGGTTAGGGCTGTGGTTGGAGCTAGGGTTAGAGTTAGAATTGTTTTGTTTTTTTTGTTTTTTTTCAAAAGTAAAAAGAAATGACGGCTAGTGTTGAGAGCAAGTGCTCGCTACTCGAGTTGGCATCGGGTGCTCGGGTATTCACCGAGTACCACAGATACCCCCATGTTTTTTTTTTGTTTGTCTTTTTTTTCAGTGGGGTGGCTAACGGTGACAAAACATGCGGGGCAGGGACTCGAGCATGTCACTCGGGCTCCAGATTCAAACTTGAGTAGCGAGCACTGGCGCTCAACACTGACAACGTATTCATGACGACCTGATGTTATCAAATTCTGTGTCTTACATGTGGGTTCAAAATGCTCACTATTCCCCTGGATAAAATCCTTGAGATGTTTCGTTTCCAAAATGGTGTCACTTGTGGGGCTTTCCACTCTCTAGGCACATCAGGTGCTCTCCAAACGTGACATGGCGTCCACTCTCAATTCCAGCAATTTTGCGTTCAAAAGTTAAATGTGTCCTTCCTTCCGAGCCTGTCGTGCGTCCAATAGTAGTATTTTTTTTCCAATCTGGGTATCGGCGTACTCAGAAAAACTGCACAGCACATTTTGGGGTCCATTTTCTGTTACACTGTGAAATAAAGTTTGGGTCTAAGTACCGTAAAATTATTGTGAAAGAAGTTAAATGATAATTTTGTCCTTCCACATTGCTTCAGAACCTGAGAAGCCCTTGATGGGTTAATAAACGTCTTGAATGTGGTTTTGCACACCTTCAGGGGTGCAGTTTTTAGAATGGTGTCACTTTTGGATATTTTCTGTCATATAGACCCCTCAAAGTGACTTCAAATGTGAGGTGGTCCCTAAAAAAACAAAAAAAACAAAATGGTTTTGTAAATTTTGTTGGAAAAATGAGAAATCACTGGTCAAATTTTAACCCTTATAACTCATAACAAAAAAAAAGTGTTTCCAAAATTGTGCTGATGTAAAGTAGACATGTGGGAAATGTTATTTATTAACTATTTGGTGCTATATGACTGATTTAAGGGCACAAACATTAAAAATTTGAAATTTGAAAATTTTCCCCAAATTTCTGTTTTGTTTTGTTTTTTTTCATAAATGAACACGTCATATCGAATAACTTTTGCCACTCTCATGAAGTACAATATGTCACGAAAAAAACAGTCTCAGAGTCGGTGGGAATTATTGAAGCGTTCCAGAGTTATTGCCGCATAAAGTGACAGTGGTCAGAATTGTAAGAATTGGTCTGGTAAGGAAGGTCAAAGTTGGCTCGTGCACTAAGGGGTTAAGTGTGTGTAACATGAAAAATTTTCAAAGTTCAGAGTATGAAGACTTTTTCAAGGCACTGTACAAATTGTTTTGAGCAGTAGCTGCCTCTGTACTGACCAAAGTGTTGTGCACAGCTGAGGGATTGTAACAGTAGCATCCAGAACGGGAGAGAGTTGTGTTCAACGTCGATAATCTATTCAAAAGAAATCTGTTGTAACGTTCCCATGGCTGTGAGGATGCAACAGATAACTTGTCTTGATCATTAAAAATAAAATATGCAAATCTCCCACTAATTGCACCCACTCTAACTCTCACCTTGCAATATGGAGAGACAATGGTCTACAGCGTTGGTGATGTGAGTGAGTATGGTCTGGAGTGGGAGTAACATTGATATTGGGTGATGCAGAGTGGAGCGATGTGCAGCCATCAAATCTTGGAAATACAGAATATGAAAAGGCAGCAAATCACAAGGAGGCACTGTTCTGTCACCACATGAGGCGAATGGAGGTGAAGTTGATTGGGGCTGGGAGAGTTTTCCTACCTTCCGCTTCCTCATGCAGAGCAGACAGGACCAATGCTGTTCAGCGTCCGGAGAGATGATGCACACCAGGGATTGTGAAGTCCAGACTTGTTTATTTGGAAATGTGGACATACAGCTTATGATTGGTATACAGTAACTTCTCCAGAAATGCAGGTGAAAACGAGGTGCAGGAAGATGTAGCACCAAGTATGGTTGCAAGTGTAAGCAGCGAGAATGTATGGGGTGGTGGTGGTCGAAAACTGATGCCATTCACAGCTCGGTGCAAAGCATGCCTCTCCCATAAAGAACTAACAAAGCAAATGGCTGCTAACAGGAAGAAGAAGGAGTGAACTCTGCCCAGGAAGTGAAAGGCATGTTTCAGAAGAAACAATTAGTTACAGGCTGTCACACAGAAAGCCACCAGGTGACAGCAGAGAGCATGCAAGAATAGATTATACACAGCATGGAAATAATACAATACATAAACCAGACAAATGGAACAGCACAGGCACAATACATCCAGACCTGTCCTGGGCCCACACATCACTACTCTGTGGGGCTGGCACAACACTGTCCCGATGTCAAGCTGGGCTCATCATTTCTCTGCTGAGCTGGGCCCATACATCACTTCTCCTCTGCTTGGCTGGGCCCACACATAATTTATCTGCGGGGCTGGCATATCACTCCTCCGATGTTAAGCTGGGCCTACACATAACTTCTCTCGCCTGCTGGGCTGGGCCTGGCCCACACATCACTTCTCCTCTGCGGCTGAGTGCTGGCCACATCACTTCTCCTCTGCGGGGCTGGCACATCACTCCCCCGATGTCAAGCTGGGCTGTGAACAAAAGGGCGGATGAAGGGCCAGGGAATCACGGTATATGATCCCACCGCTGCCACCATTGTGACGAACGGCCTGCAGGGATTTATATTTATCCCTCTTCCCAGTTCCACTTAGGAACTTGCAGCTCTCCGGCGCCCCACTTACCCTCAGGTCCAGGGCCGGCTCCAGGTTTTTATGGGCCCCGGGCGAAAGAGCCTCAGTGGGCCCCTTTAACACAGACCACGATTCATGATGCACAGATACAGCAGAGAAATATAGATACAGTACAACGCCAAATACTTCACTTCTTCCATTACATGAGTGATATCTATTGTAAATTGTACAATAGCTCAAAAAACGCCAAATCCTCACAGCGCACAGAACAGACTGGACAGTACAGTCCTCCATACAATATTATGGGCACCACATAGTCTCCCCCTCATCACCCATATAATACCCCATGCAGGATGTCACCCCCCATATAATGCTCCATACAGAATACTGGACCCAATATAATGCTCCATACAGGATACTGATCCCCATATAATGCTCCATACAAAATATGGAGCTCTCCTCTGCGCTGTACTGCGTTCTGCACTGTTACGGCTCAGAAAAGGGCGCTGTGGAAAGACTCCCCACTATCATCATGATTACCTCCTTATCATCATCATTGCCTCCCCATCATCATCATGGCCTCCCCATTATCATCAATGCCTGCCCATCATCATCATCTCCTCCCCATCATCATCAATGCCTGCCCATTATCATCATGGCCTCCCCATCATCATCATGGCCTCCCCATTATCATCAATGCCTGCCATCATCATCATCGCCTGCCCATCATCATTATCGCCTCCCCATCATCATCAATGCCTCCCCATTATCATCAATGCCTGCCCATCATCATCATCGCCTCCCCATCATCATTATCTCCTCCCCATCATCATCATCTTCTCCCCATCATCAATGCCTGCCCATTATCATCTCCCCATCATCATCAATGCCTCCCCATTATCAGCAATGCCTGCCCATTATCATCTTCTCCCCATTATCATCAATGCCTGCCCATTATCATTTTCTCCCCATCATCATCATCATCAATGCCTCCCCATTATCAGCAATGCCTGCCCATCATCACACACAGACAGCACACAAGCACTCTCTCACATACTTATACACATACATACACACACACACACACACAAAGCACCGCACTACATACACACAGAGACACACACACGTCTCACCTGTCCAGGGTCCGCGCTCTCTGCCACAGCCGGCCGCTGAATGATGACGTCATTCAGTGGCGCTGCTGTGAGAGGAAGCGCCGGTGCCCCCTGGAGCCCGGAGCTGCAGCAGCGGAGGCACGGGAGAGGTAAGTATTGTGCCAGCTGATGCCGGGGCCCTGAGCAAGCGGGGGGGCCCCAGTGGCGGCGCTGACACCGCTCTCCTCCGCTAACAGGCGCGGGGGTGCCAGACGGCGAGTGGGCCCCCCTGCCTGCTCAGGGCCCCGGCACTTGCCCGGGTGTGCCGGGTGCTGACGCCGGCCCTGCTCAGGTCAGTCAGGGAACTGCACCTAGGATAATTAGTCACCGGATGGGCCGCTTGGACGTGTACTGGCTATTGGGCACGCTGCAGTGAGGGGATTATAGCTACTCCTGGCCGCAGCCAGGCAATACGCTTATAAAACCCGCTCCGTCACTGCCAGCGATAACCCACGTCCAGCACACTCACGCTTGCTGCAGCCAGCCTCTGGGTCTAGAATGTGGGGCAGAGGCCACCCCAATTTAGTAGCGTAGTATACTTCAGGCATGTGCAAATAAATTCATTATAGAGCATAGAGGCGAACTAGTAATTTTATATTTTTACTCCAAAAAAGTTAGGCAGTGTTTTCAAGGTATAAAAAAAGATGTAACAATCTGAGACAATTAAAATATGTACAAGATATTAAAATATAACAAGGTTAAAGAAGAACAACACTCACATGGTACTTAAAAAAAAAACAACACCTAAATATATCCCCTTTTCTAGCAATGAGGTAAATACATAACACACCAAAAGCAAAAAACCTCATAACAGCCAAGTATGAAAAACACGTAATTTTTATTAAAGAAATATACAGACACAATTAAAATGGCAATACCACAAATACAGGAAACAAGTGGGACTCAACCGAACTACTTCCAACTAGACAATGTATTTATAAATCATCATCTCTATATAGTCATTATGAAGCACCAAAATACATTTAGCCATAGGTACCAAAAGAAATAGGGTCCATGGCTATCCCATATTGAATTAGCTCAATTCACATGGGTGTGCAAAAGTTGTATAATAACACTAATCATTAGACTGTTGTAGATGCTGACATGCAAACAGATACTGGTGCATATAAGATATAATACATAGTCTAGAAATAAAATAAAGGCATAGTTACCAAAATGGGAAGGAGAATGGGAGACCCACCACTCACCCGACGCGCGAGAAAAAACAAAAACGGCAATACACCAGAGAGGCTGGACATATTGGATTGCAGTAACCTGAACTAGAGGTAGCCGTGGAGCGTTCCTACGTTGATCCTAGACGCCTCGTCACAGCCTGAGAGATAACTACACCTAAAGGCAGAAAGAGGAAAGCTATTTGCCCCGGAGCAGATCCCCAAAGAAAATAGGAAGCCCCCAAACATGTAATGGCGGTTAGACAAGAAGAAGCATGGACACAGACAGAAAATAGAATGAGCAAACGCTGGGGCCCAATCTATCTAGACAGAAAAGTACAGTAAAGGATACTCACTGCAATCCAAAAAAACCCTAAAAAATACCAACTCTTCTGATTGCAAAAACACCTGAGATCACGCGATCTCTACCACCTAAAATCAGATCTCTGGTGTAACAAAACTAAGCCGCAGCCACTGAAGAAACAGGAAAAAGCAAATGAACAAATAACAGTGGCTTCAGATAAACTGAGAGGAGCACAAGCCCCCGGAGGGGACCTGGCTGACCTCCACAGAAGTGCAGGGAACAATGCAAAAAGCAAGCACAAAAATAAAATCAGAAAATATCTTATCTGATAGCAGAAGATGCAGGCAAGACTCAGCAAACTTCCAAATGAACCAGGAACCACAATTGAGACAAGAACAATTGATCACAGGCAACCATCATGGGAGGGAACCTCCCTTATATCAGACCAGTCAGTGAACCCAGATTGCCATTCCTCGCTGAAAGGTTCAGTACTGTCTGTAACCACCAGAGGGAGCCTCTACTCAGAAACCATCTCTAGCACATTCATAACAGTATTCTTTGCAGCATGAGATGGTGCATTGTCATGCATAAAGATGATTTTGCTCCTGAAGGCACGTTTCTGCTTTTTATACCATAGAAGAAAGTTGTCAGTCAGAAACTCTATATACTTTGCAGAGGTCATTTTCACACCTTCAGGAACCTTAAAGGGCCCTACCAGCTGTTTCCCCATGATTCCGGCCCAAAACATGACTCTTCCACCTCCTTGCTGACGTCGAAGCCTTGTTGGGACATGGTGGGAACCCACCAACCATCCACAACTCCATCCATCTGGACCATCCAGGGTTGCTCGACACTCATCAGTAAGCAAGACTGTTTGAAAATTAGTCTTCATGTATGTCTGGGCCCACTGCAACCATTTCTGCTTGTGAGCACTGTTTAGGGGTGGCCGAATCGTAGGTTTATGCACCACAGCAAGCCTTTGAAGGATCCCACACCTTGAGGTTCGAGGGACTCCAGAGGCACCAGCAGCTTCAAATATCTGTTTTGCTGGTTTGTAATGGCTTTTTAGCAGCTGCTCTCTTAATCCAATGAACTTGCCTGGCAGAAACCTTCCTCATTCTGGCTTTATCAGCACAAACCCGTCTGTGCTCAGAATCAGCCACAAATCTCTTAACAGTACGTTGATCACGCTTACGTTTTCGGGAAATATCTAATGTTTTCATCCCCTGACCAAGGTATTGCACTATTTGATGCTTTTCAGCAGCAAAGAGATCATTTTTCTTTCCCATGTTACTTGAAAACTCTGGCCTGCTTAATAGTGTGGAACATCCAGTTTTCCTTTTATTGGGCTCACATGGCAAACTAATTATCACAGGTATCTGAGATTGATTTCAGTGATCCAAAGAACCGAGCACAATACCATCAATGGTTTCATTTAAAAAAAAAAAAACCGCTATGACACTTAAAACCAATTTGCACAATAATTTGGAACATGGTGTATATTGGCGGTGAGACAAGATGAAATACAAATGCAGGCAGAAAATAGAGTAATAAATACCTACATGAACCCCAAAAAAAGGCCACAAAGCAAAAGCAATAATAATACCAAAAAAAGACTTTGAAAAGACCAAATACTATAAAAGTATAAATGTTTATTGAACAAAAATATAAAATATGTATAAAAAGGCAGCAAGCCACAAAACACGGAGAAGTGGGAAAACCAGGCACACCTAATGCTGAAATGGATTAAATGTAAAAAAACTGAAAAAACATATAACCAAAGTATGGACTGTGATGGTAGTGAAATCACTAATCAATCCCATGTGGGATATACTACCACCTATAGTGCACATACCTATATAAAGCCAAAAGTAAGTTTGCAAGTGCAACAACTAACAATTCAGTACATATTTACCAGCACAGGAGCCCGAGAGACCCACCACACCCGACGCGCGTTTCGCAAGAAATGCTTCGTCCGGGGTGGTTAAGTCCTGGCCAGATAGGGCTATATAAAGTGTGGGGGGGCCAATCAAATCAATTGACCAACATAATACCCCTCCTACATTACCTGAAATAATATATAACACAGCATACAAAAAAGAACAACAATCGCAAAGTGAGAAAACAACAGTAATACAGTCATTTCAGTATATGCACCTGAATCGCCATAAAAAACATTCCCGATCTATAGCTATAAAGGTTCATAGTGAATGTAAACAAATCGAAAATCCCGCCCCAAAGGGCGTATCAAGCCAGTCCATTCACCCGGCGGAAGGTTGATGAAAAATACGTCACTTCCGATCTGACGTAACTCCGGAGGTTCTTAGTTGTGTACCAGTAACCATGGTAATACGGTGATGTCACGATGATATCCGGATTACTCCGAGCAGTGGAAAATACGTCACTTCACATCCGAGGTAGCTCCGGCTTTGATTTTCTGCAACCATGGTAATCAAACAATACGAAAGACTGACATCGCATACGAGCTGCTCCATTATGAGGAGGTAAGTATACAAATAAAGATCACTGATGACAAAGCGTAGCCTCCGGAGAATAATAAGAACATACTTGTAAAATCACACTATCATTGTTTGAACCTAATATTGCCAGATAGAGCATATGGTAGACTCGTCAAAAACTAATGAAGCAACGAAAATTAATTGCATAGCGAAATAAGTGCATATCTCCTGAAAAACTAGAAAAACATATTAGTAACAAAGGAAAAAGAAAAAAGGAAGAAAATAAGTAAATAATAATAAGAAAATAATACAAGAATAATAATGCTACGAATAAAGAAAATATAATAAAAAATAATAATAAAAAAATAAATAGAGAAACATATCAAAGTACAAAATCACATATTGGTGACTCCAAATTGTGTGACCATTACCAAAAAAATTTAAATAACCATATAAATGAACACAACCAGACATAACAAAGAATAACCAGGATCAAAAAATCAGGAAAAGAGGAGAAGCCCTAAAAAAAAAAAAGGAAGGAAAAATAAAAACAATTAAGAGATATAAAAACAGGACCAATGAATACAATACAGAAAACGCTCAAAGGAAACTAAGGTTAATCTCAATATATCGCACAATATGGTACAGAGCAATAGTGGAACAAAATAAAATAAAAAATAAAATATAAAGCTGAAGATAAATATAAAGGATGGAACACCACAAAAGGATCAAATAGGTAAAAAAGGAACATAACTATTATGTTCGTTAAGACCCAATGGTGTAATGGTATCTAGCCTATAGATCCACTGTGCTTCTTTTTGGGCCAAGAGTCTTTTCCAATTTCCTCCTCTGGTCCCAATAAATGCCCTATCAATACCACAGACTATCAAACCTTTTGAATCACAGCCATGTGTCATTTTAAAATGTCTGGGAATTGATTTGAGTTTAGATAAATCATCCTCTGAACTAGCACCTTCAATGTCCAGGACATGTTCTCTTACTCTCCTACGTAGTTCCCGAGTTGTCATACCCACATATACCAAACCACAAGGGCAAGTTGCATGATATACAACAGCCCTTGTGGTGCAGGAGATGGTATGAGTAATCTTATATGTTTTATTATTGTGGGAGTTGTTGAATTCAGTGGTGTTACGAATATTGGAACAGGCAACGCATTTTCCACATTTAGTACAGCCCCATTTTGGGCCTTTAGATCCAAAAATGGAGCTGGGATTCTGTCCTTTATGATAGCTATGGACCAATTGATCCCGAAGGTTCCTAGATCTTCTAAAGGTAAGGGCCGGATATCGTCCGATACATTTAGAAAGTGTTCTGTCCATATGCAGAATATGCCAATGCTTGGAGATAGCTTCTCTTATATCATAGCTCCTGGAGTTGAAATCAAGGATGCAACGTACCTGTTCCGTCTTATGATTATTATGACCCTTCTTCTGTAACAGCTGGGCCCTATCACTCTGGTAGGCTCTCTGGTAGGCACGACATATGCTCTTCTTTCCGTATCCTCTATCTTTAAATCGTTTGTATAAATCCGTTGCCTGATGTTCAAATAGATCATCCCTAGAACAAATTATTTTGGCCCGAAGGAATTGGCCTGTAGGGATGTTCTTAATAAGATGCCGAGGATGCTGTGAAGAGGCATGCAGAAGAGAATTAACAGATGTACTCTTTCTAAAAAGATCAGTATGAACCAAGCCATCATCGTCTACTTCAATGAGAATGTCCAAAAATTCAATTTTCCTTGAATCGCTCCTATAAGTTAATTTGATGTTCCGGGACCGGTTATTATTATTGAGTTCGTTGAAAAATATTTCCAACTCATCCTGGGTCCCTTGCCAAATCATCAACACATCATCAATGTATCGCCACCAGGTAATGACCTTGTGGCTCATACTATGAGGTGTGGTGATGAAGATCTCACGTTCCCATAATCCGAGAAATAGGTTAGCATATGAGGGCGCACAGGACGCCCCCATTGCTGTACCCTGTGTCTGAAGGTAGAAAGACTCACGAAAAACAAAAAAATTATGTGTGAGTACAAAACCCAATGCTTTAACCAGAAACTGGCACAACTTGTCATCCAGACCACTGTTTTCTAAGAAAAAAGAAGTGGCTTTGATACCATCTTGATGTCTAATGGAGGTATATAAAGACTCCACGTCACAAGTGACTAGAGTCATATCTTTTTCCAAATGGATGCCATCAAGTTTCCTAAGTGTATCAGTGGTGTCTTTCAAGTAAGATGGCAATGTTTCAACTATGTCTTTCAGATAATGGTCTATCAATTTAGAGATAGGGTCAGAGATATTATTGACACCTGACACAATAGGTCTACCCGGAGGTGTAACCGGATCCTTATGGATTTTAGGTAGTAAGTATATGCTAGCTATACTCGGATCTTCAATCCATAATCCCTCCTTTTGTTTTGAGCTCAATATGCCCTCATCTACAGCTTCTTGTAATAAGTTATGGAGTTCGATTCTATATTTGGACAATGGGTTGAAAGTTAGTGCACTATAGGTGGTAGTATATCCCACATGGGATTGATTAGTGATTTCACTACCATCACAGTCCATACTTTGGTTATATGTTTTTTCAGTTTTTTTACATTTAATCCATTTCAGCATTAGGTGTGCCTGGTTTTCCCACTTCTCCGTGTTTTGTGGCTTGCTGCCTTTTTATACATATTTTATATTTTTGTTCAATAAACATTTATACTTTTATAGTATTTGGTCTTTTCAAAGTCTTTTTTTGGTATTATTAGAAAATAGAGTAAGCAAAGGCTGGGGCCCAAACTGTCTAGATAGAACAGGACAGAAAAGGATACTGTTTGCAATCCAGCAAAAACCCTAAGAAAAATTCCAGCACTTCTGACATACAAAAACACTGAGACCACATGATCTCTCCCCCGCTAGATCAGACTCTGGTGTGCACTGGTAGCCAATCAGCGGATGCTGAAATAACAGAGAACTGAAAATACATAAACTGTCTCTGGTGTGAACTAGTAATAATAATAATAATTTTATTTCTATAGCGCCAACCTATTCCGCAGCACTTTACATTATAGAGGGGACTGTTATGTTTCGGTAGCTGAGGAGTGCAGGTAAAAAAGGCAATACACCAGAGCAGTTGGAATCTATGAGATTGCAGTACCCTGACTAACCACCACAACTAGAGGCAGCCGTGGAGCGTTCCTACGTTGGTCCTAGACGCCTCGTCACAGCCTGAGAAACTAACTACACCTAAAGATAGAAATAGGAAAGCTATCTGCCCCGGAGCAGAACCCCAAAGATAATAGAAAGCCCCCAAACATGTAATGGCGGTTAGACAAGATGAAATACTGACACAGAAAGAAAATAGTATGAGCAAACGCTGGGGCCCAAACTAACTAAATAGAAAAGGATAGGAAGGGTACTTACTGCAATCCCAGAAAACCCTGAAAGGCACCAACTCTACTAATTTCAAAAACACCTGAGATCACACGACCTCTTCCACCTAAATTAGTTCTCTGGTGTAACAAAATCAAAACAGCAGCCACTGAAAAAACTGGAAAAAGCAAAAGTACAAACATCAGTGGCTGAACAAAACTGAGAGGGCAGAAGCCCCCGGAGGGGACCCTGAAGGCCCCCACAGAAGTGCAGGACAAAATGCAAAAACACAGCACAAACACAAAAGAAGAAAATGTCTTATCTGTTAGCAGGAGATGCAGACACGACACAGCAGGCTACAAGGGAAACTGGAATAAAGGATTCAGACCAGAACAATTGATCACCGGCAACCCTGATGGGAAGGTGACTCCCTTATATAAGACCAGTCAGTAACACCTGATTCCCAGTCCTCACAATCTTCACTGGACAGACTAGCACCGCTTGTAACCACCAGAGGGAGCCTCTGCTCAGAACTCATCTCCAACCCATTCACAACAGGGGACTTGTACAGACAATAGACATTACAGCATAACAATAAACACAGAACAAAGTAGATACCAAGAGGAATGAGGGCCCATGCTGCTCCCAGCTACAATCTATGAGGAAAAAGGGGAGACACAAAAGGTAGATGTAACAATTGCTTTCATTGTTCGGACCAGCTATAGTGTAAGAATCGGGTGTTCATGTAATTCTGCATGAACCAGTTAACAGCCAAAGTATGTAACAGTACAGACACAGAGGGCTATTAAATGCATAAAGCGGGTGAGAATATAATACGAGGTACCTGATTATGGTAGAAAATTTTTTGAATGGGCCAACAGGGATAGTTAGGTTAATGCGTTGAGGTGGTATGCCAGTCTGAACAAGTGCATTTTTAGGGCATGCATAAAACTGTGGGGATTGGAGATTAATCGTATTAACCTGGGTAGTGCATTCCAAAGAATTGGCGCAGCACGTGAAATGTCTTGGAGACGGGAGTGGGAGGTTCTGATTATTGAGGATGCTAACCTCAGGTCATTAGCAGAACAGAGGGCACGGGTAGGGTGGTAGGCTGAGACAAGGGAGGAGATGTAGGGTGGTGCTGAGCCATGAGTGCTTTGTGAGTGAGGGTAACTAGTAGCAAATCAGCGGATGCAGAAATAACAGAGAACTGAAAATACATAAACTGTCTCTGGTGTGACCTAGTAGCAAATCAGCGGACGCTGAAACAGAGAACTGAAAATACATAAGCAGTGGCAAGAGAAACAGAGTGCAGCGCAGGCCCCCACAGGGGAACCTGGCTGCACAAAACCAAAAGGGCAGAAAACTGAGCTAGACAAAAGCAAATGCCACAGAAATAAACATCAAATAACTTATCTGAAAGTTGCAGGACAAAGCAGGAAGCAGGTTGACTTTCAAAGGAGACCAGGAAGCAACTAATCACCGACGAGGATCATGGGAAGGTTACTCACTTAAATCTCCCCAGTCATAAACACCAGATTGCCAATCATCGCTCCCAGCTGATGAACCTCTGTTAGCCAAAGCAGCTTCATTACTATCAGCAGCCACCAGAGGGAGCCCAAACTCAAGAGTCAGATCCAGAGCGTTACAGTACCCCCCTTGAGGATGGGTCACCAAACCCTCACCTGCGCCACCAGGTCGATCAGGATGAGCCCAATGAAAGGCGTGAACCAATCTCTCAGCATGAATGTCAGAAGCAAACACCCAAGAATTGTCCTCCTGACCGTAACCTTTCCCCTTGACCAAGTACTGGAGTCTCGGTCTAGCCAGACGAGAATCAGTATCTTCTCCACTTCATATTCCTGATTGCCCTCAACCAAAACAGGCTCAGGGGGCGCAGCCATAGGAACCACTGGCTCAACAAACCTTTTCAATAAAGATTTATGGGGGGTGTTTGTACCGTTCCGTGTGTGGTAAAATTGATAAAGCAGTTTTATTCCCAGGGTCAGTACGATAACAGCGATACCTCATTTATATTTTAATGTTTTGGTGCTTTTATACAATAAAAGTTATTTTATGGAAGAAAAAAAAAATTTTTGCATCCCTTTATTCTGAGAGCTATAAATTTTTCTTATTTTTTCGATGATGACGCTGTATGGACTGCGCATGATCAGCAAGTTTGCTAGGTCTGGTGACCCAGATGTCGTCATGACGACATCGGGTCACCATGGCAATGATTGTGACCCTGCGATCCAAAGGCAGAGGGGCTGTCAGCCCTGTGCCGGCTTCCGGAATGATGAGATTTGTTCGATCACAGCATTTCGGGGGTTAAAACGCCGGGAGCGGTCTGTGACTGCTCCTGGCACCTAGTGCCGGATGTCAGCTTTCAGAATCAGCTGACAACAGGCGGCGATCGCCCGTGCACCCCCCGTGTGCGCAGCCAATCGCGATGACGTAATATTTCATCTATGGTCAAATTGGCCCAGGTCACATGGATGGAATATTATGTCAGATATCAGAAAGGGGTTAACATGTGCTGCCCAGAAATGGACTCAGTATTCCAGACGACGGCTGATGAAGGAGGAGAAGGGGGTATAATTACTTCACGTGATCCAGACTCAATGCTTCTCTTATACATCCCAGAACTGGACACAGTATTCCAGATGAGGCCCGACCAAGGAGGAGTTGAGGGGGGGAATTACTTCATGTGATCTAGGCATTCCGAATTCTTATCTCCCCCCCACCGTCACCTGTCAGGAGCCCTGATACTCATTAGACTGTCGGCTGTGTATGGGGCACCTAAAACTCTGCCTCAGTGTTTGTCATCAGGATTGTATTGTGTCGACAGCATCTGAAAGACGACTGCAATATTGGCAAATGTAAAGCCCCGTGGGATGGCAGCCTTACAATGCACGATGGCACCAGCACACGACTTAGCTGGGCATCGGTTCTTCCTTGTTATGCCCGTCACTCTTTAAGATGGTAATTATTGAACGGCACTTAGTACTGAACTTTAATAACAGCTACAATTGTACCTGGGAGCAGTTACAAAGGAAAATGTCCACATAAGTTTGGGTGAGCTTTCGGAGTGATCACTATGGACAGTAAGGCCTCCGGAGCTGCGCTTACCAGATTAACATTCTTTTTATTATTAGCATCACATAAACGGCATTAACAACCATGATTACACTAGATTTTGCCTAGAAACGCAGGATTAAGACAGCCCAAGTAATTTTCCTCCACAATTACACATCCTTTAGCACAGACTGGCCATGATCATCAAATTATAGGGTTATTTAACTCCTCATTAACTCAAAAAACACTAAGATGAAACAAACTTTTCAATAATGGGCTAAAAAGTATATTTTTTTAAGCATAGTTAAAATACAATCATAAATACATAATTTCCAGTGACCAACAGCAGGAGGAAACACAAAGAAAGAGGAACAAAACATAAAAAGATGGGTACTGTCAGGAAAATATGAGTTACTTCCTAAATAACCGAAGTACCCATCCAGGGGTGCCTGTTGACTCTCCTTGCTCTGTGAAATTCAGCTTCACTAGCAATCTCCCCTAGCAGCTGCAGCCACCCTCTTTCTACCTCTGTGAAACTCTGTCTACTCCCCCCCTCCCTTCAGCAGATGGTCACTTTTACTGCATCTGGCCAGTTACGTGCGGTTTCTTCCGCCAAGATTTCCTTTGTCTATTCCAGGTTGAATTTAATAACACACAATAATCCTAGAGACAGGAAAAATATATTTCCAGAATCAGTAGAATTATGGCTATGCACGGCAGCGTTTTGCAGCCGATGCAGCAATCAGAATCCGGGAAAACAGTTTCTGCCCCCCCCAGTAACACACAGGCATGTCATATTTGGTCTCAAAAGAATGGTCACGTTGCAGAGGAAAGGTAATGCCCCTGTCATCACCCTCTGAGCCCCTCAGCCAAAGATATGAGGTTTAATAACTTTTTAAAAGGGGTGTATGTCCTCTAACACAGTCCACCAAGTGAGGTCAGCAAGGGAGGAGTCCCTTGGTTTTGGGCCAAAGCTTAAAACTGGTACGCTCTATTGGGGAGGTGTCAGATGCTGGGAGAGCCAGCTAAGATGCTGTACTGATGAACCATTTTTCCTTGGGAAGGTTCTCCTCCTATTATGTTTCTGGTAGCTGAAGAGAGCAGGCAAAAACGGCAATACACCAGAGAGGTTGGAATCTACTGGATTGCAGTACCCTGACTAACCACCACAACTAAAGGCAGCCGTGGAGCGTACCTACGTTGGTCCTAGACGCCTCGTCACAGCCTGAGAAGCTAACTACACCTAAAGATAGAAAGAGGAAAACTATCTGCCCGAAGCAATCCCCAAAGAACATAGGAAGCCCCCAAACATGTAATGGCGGTTAGACAAGAGAAATACAGACACAGACAGAAAATAGTATGAGCAAACGTTAGGGCCCAAACTTCCTAGACAGAAAAGGATAGGAAGGACACTTACTGCAATCCCAAAAAACCCTAAAAAGTACCAACTCTACTAATTACAAAAACACCTGAGATCACACGACCTCTACCACCTAAATTAGTTCTCTGGTGTAACAAAACTAAGCCGCAGCCACTGAAAAAACTGGAAAAGGCAAATGAACAAATAACAGAGGCTCAGATAAACTGAGAGGAGCACAAGCCCCAGGAGGGGACCTGGCTGACCTCCACAAGAGTGCAGGAAACAATGCAAAAAGCAAGCACAAAAACAAAAGCAGAAAATATCTTATCTGAGAGCAGGAGAAGAGGCAAGATTCAGCAGGCTTCCAAGTGAACCAGGAACAACAGCAGTTAGACAAGAACAATTGATCACCGGCAACCCTGATGGGAGGGAACCTCCCCTATATAGGACCAGTCTGTAACTCCTGATTGCCAATCTTCACTAAATGGTTCAGCACTGTCTGCAACCACCAGAGGGAGCCTCTGCTCAGAACTCATCTCCAACACATTCACAACAGTACCCCCCCCTTGAGGAGGGGTCACCGAACCCTCACTTGGGCAACCAGATCGGTCAGGATGAGCTCTGTGATACGCACGGATCAGTCTCCTAGCATGGATGTCCGAAGCAAGCACCCAAGAATTGTCCTCCTGACCATAACCTCTCCACTAAACCAAATACTGGAGTTTCCGTCTAGAAAACGAGAATCCAATATTTTCTCAACCACATACTCCAGATTGCCCTCAACCAAAACAGGGTCAGGAGGCGCAGCCATAGGAACCACTGGCTCGACAAACCTCTTCAATAAGGACTTGTGGAACACTTTATGGATCTTAAATGTCCCTGGAAGAAGTAAACGAAAGGAAACAGGATTAAGAATCTCCATGATCTTATAAGGTCCAATGAATCTAGGCTTAAACTTAGGAGATGCAACTCTCATAGGGATATTTCTTGAGGACAACCAGACCAAGTCCCCCACTTCAAACCGAGGACCATCAGTCCTATGTCGGTTGGCAAACCGCTGGGCCCTTTCCTGAGAGAGGGACAACCTCTCCACTACCTGGTCCCAAATCTGCTGCATACGCTCCACAACAGAGTCAACACCCGGACAGACAGAAGTCTCCGTCTGTCCCGAAGAAAATCGAGGGTGAAACCCAAAATTGCAGAAAAATGGAGACATCAAAGTGGCAGAGCTAGCCCTATTATTAAGACAAACTCAGCCAAAGGCAAAAAAGAGACCCAGTCATCTTGATCAGCAGACACAAAGCATCTCAGATAAGTCTCCAATGTCTGGTTTGTTCTCTCAGTTTGTCCATTGGTCTGAGGATGAAAAGCCGAGGAGAAAGACAATTGAACACCAAGATTAGAACAAAAAGTCCTCCAAAATCTGGAAACAAACTGGACTCCTCTGTCAGACACAATGTTCTCAGGAATGCCGTGTAACCGAACCACGTGCTGAAGGAACAAAGGCACCAATTCGGAGGAGGAAGGCAACTTAGGTAATGGCACGAGATGTATCATTTTGGAAAACCTATCACAAATCACCCAAATAACGGTCATTCTCTGAGAAACAGGGAGGTCGGAAATTAAATCCATAGAGATATGGGTCCATGGTCTCTTGGGTACAGGCAATGGCATCAACAAACCACTAGAGCGAGAGCAAGGCTTGGAGCAAGAGCAAGTCCCGCAGGACTGCACAAATTCCCTGACGTCACGAGACAAAGTAGGCCACCAAAAGGACCGACTAACCAAGTCTCTGGTACCAAAAATTCCGGGATGACCGGCCAACGCGGAACAATGAATCTCAGACATCACACTCTTTTTCCACCGGTCTGGGACAAACAATTTCCCAATAGGGCAGCGCTCGGGTTTATCCTCCTGACACCCTTCCAGAGCCAGTCTCAAATTGGGCGAGATGGCGGAAAGAACTACACCCTCTTTCAAAATAACAGCAGGATCAGATAACTCAAGAGAGTCCGCAAGGAAACTCCTCGAGAGGGCATCCGCCTTAACATTCTTAGTGCCAGGAAGAAAAGGAAACCACAAAATTAAAACGTGTGAAAAACAAGGCCCACCTGGCCTGTCTAGGATTAAGTCGCTTGGCTGATTCCAGATAAACCAGATTCTTATGGTCCGTGAGGACCACCACCTGATGTTTGGCTCCCTCCAGCCAATGTCTCCACTCTTCAAAAGCCCACTTCATGGCCAATAACTCCCGATTACCCACGTCATAATTACGTTCAGTTGGAGAAAATTTTCGAGAGAAAAAGGCACCAGCGTTACTTTTAGAGGTCTCTGGATCTCTTTGGGACAAAACGGCACCTGCCCCAATTTCAGAGGCATCAACCTCCACCTGAAATGGCAGAGAAACATCAGACTGCCGTAGAACAGGAGCAGAAGTGAATCTCTGCTTAAGTTCCTGAAACGCAGAGACTGCCTCAGGAGGCCAATTCACCACATCAGAACCCTTTTTGGTCAAATCAGTCAATGGTTTAACAATAACAGAGAAATTACCAATAAATTTACGATAAAAATTGGCAAAACCCAAGAATCTCTGAAGAGCCTTTAATGAAGTAGGTTGGACCCAATCACAGATGGCCTGAACTTGACCGGTCCATTTCAATAACAGATGGGGACAAAATGAATCCCAGAAATGAGATCCTCTATACGCCAAAAAGACACTTTGATCCCTTCACATACAGAGCATTCTCTCTCAAAATCTGGAACACAGTCCGAACATGTTTCACATGAGAGTCCCAGTCATTGGAAAAAATCAAGATATCATCCAAATAAACAATCAGAAATTTATCCACAAAATCCCTGAAAATGTCATTCATGAAGGACTGGAAGACAGAAGGAGCATTAGTGAGCCCAAAGGGCATCACTAGGTACTCAAAATGCCCCTCTGGGGTATTGAATGCCATCTTCCATTCATCCCCGTGCTTAATGCGAATAAGGTTATACGCCCCCCTGAGGTCAAGCTTGGTAAACCAAGTAGCACTTTTCACCCTGGAAAACAGGTCAGAAATCAAGATTTACTTTCGCTAAACACATCAGAAAAATCAGTCAAAAAGTCAGGAACATCCTGAGCCTGGGGAGAGGCAGAAAAAACAGGAGTGTTGGCATTAACACATTGGCAGCCCCAACTGGTTACAGACACAGATTTCCAATCCAAAACAGGATTATGAGACTGTAACCAAGGGAAACCCAGTACAATAATGTCATGCAGATTATACAGCACCAAAAATTTGCAACTCTCCTGATGATCAGGTTCAACCCTCATTATCACCTGAGTAGAGAACTGAGGTTTATTCTCAGCCAAAGGGGTAGAATCAATCCCCAGTTATGGAATAGACTTCCGTAGGGTATCAAGGGAAACCCACAACGTTTAGCAAAATCAAAATCCATCAGGTTAATAGCTGCTCCCGAATCAACAAAAGCCTGAGCAGAAAATGTGGACAGGGAGCAAATCAGGGTAACAGTCAACAGAAATTTAGTCTGAACACTACCCAAGACAACTGAGCGTGCAAAACATCTTCCCCGCTTAGGGCAGACTGAAATAGCATGAGAGGCGTCACCACAGTAGAAACATAACCCATTGCGTTTTCGAAACTCATGACGCTGTGCCCCAGAATCCACTCTATCACACTGCATGGGTTCAGAAGCTGGTTCACAAGGCAACACTATTCCACGCATACCTCTACGCTCACGCAAACGTCTGTCAATTTGACCTAATGACATAGAATCATTGAGACCAGAGGGAGCAGGGAAACCCACCATAACATCTTTTACATTCTCTGACAGACCCTTCTGAAAAAGGGCTGCCAAAGCATCATCATTCCATTTGGTCAGGACTGCCCACTTACGAAATTTCTGACAGTATAACTCAGCGTCCTCAAGCCCCTGATTTAATGCCAACAAGGTTTTTTCAGCTTGATCAGTGACATTAGGTTCATCGTACAATAACCCCAGAGCCAGAAAAAATGCATCAACATTACTCAAAACAGGGTCCCCAGGTGTCAGGGAAAAAGCCCAATCCTGAGGATCGCCGCGCAGGAGAGAGATGACAATTTGAACCTGCTGCGCTGCGTTCCCTGAGGACTTAGGTTTTAAGGCAAAAAACAACTTACAGTTATTTTTGAAATTCAGAAATTTAGCTCGATCCCCTAAAAACAAATGTGGCATGGGAATCCTAGGTTCCACAACAGGCAACCCTGCAAGATAGATAGCAATACTCTGAACTTCATTGGCAAGCTGATCCTCATGGCCAGACAACTGTGCAAGCTCCATTGAGAGAAAAAAAAATCCTCCTCAGCACTCAGAGAAACAGAGGGAAAAAAAAAAAATCTCTGACAACTCTGACAATCTTTTTTTTTTTCACACTATTTTTCCCTTTTGTGAGTACCATATAATTTTCAGTTAGGCCGGTGATACTGTTATGTTTTGGTAGCTGAAGAGAGCAGGCAAAAACGGCAATACACCAGAGAGGTTGGAATCTACTGGATTGCAGTACCCTGACTAACCACCACAACTAAAGGCAGCCGTGGAGCGTACCTACGTTGGTCCTAGACGCCTCGTCGCAGCCTGAGAAGCTAACTACACCTAAAGATAGAAAGAAGAAAACTATCTGCCCCGGAGCAGATCCCCAAAGAACATAGGAAGCCCCCAAACATGTAATGGCGGTTAGACAAGAGGAAATACAGACACACACAGAAAATAGTATGAGCAAACGTTGGGGCCCAAACTTCCTAGACAGAAAAGGATAGGAAGGACACTTACTGCAATCCCAAAAAACCCTAAAAAGTACCAACTCTACTAATTACAAAAACACCTGAGATCACACGACCTCTACCACCTAAATTAGTTCTCTGGTGTAACAAAACTAAGCCGCAGCCACTGAAAAAACTGGAAAAGGCAAATGAACAAATAACAGAGGCTCAGATAAACTGAGAGGAGCACAAGCCCCAGGAGGGGACCTGGCTGACCTCCACAAGAGTGCAGGAAACAATGCAAAAAGCAAGCACAAAAACAAAAGCAGAAAATATCTTATCTGAGAGCAGGAGAAGAGGCAAGATTCAGCAGGCTTCCAAGTGAACCAGGAACAACAGCAGTTAGACAAGAACAATTGATCACCGGCAACCCTGATGGGAGGGAACCTCCCCTATATAGGACCAGTCTGTAACTCCTGATTGCCAATCTTCACTAAATGGTTCAGCACTGTCTGCAACCACCAGAGGGAGCCTCTGCTCAGAACTCATCTCCAACACATTCACAACATCCTCCCCTTTATCGACACGTCATAGCTGTGACTGAGATAGAGTAAGTTTCTTATTTTAATCCTTGTAACGAATGGAAGCGGAGGCAGAGGTGGTGAAGTTCACATTCGTTTTTATTTTTAAATGTGGAACCTCTAGACCACGGTCCGGGGGGCTCCGAAGGGGGCGTAACTAGTGAGCCCCGGGTATCCGTAGTAAGGTCCCTCGAACAGGACCAGAATGGAATACCCGGAGGACACAGGTGCTACCTCCAGTTAGACCCCAGACACGTGGCAGCTGTCCCAGAGGGACCAAAAGGTTAACAGGTGTTTACAGAGTCCGTGGAGGGTTCTCGACAGAGAAGGGTAAGGTCCTGGTCCAGAATAGATGGTATCAGGCTGGCTTCAGTGACCTTGTCACGGTCCACGGGTACGGATGGCTGATGGCGGAACGGGATGACTCTTGCGCCAGTAATAGCTGAGATTGTCCGGGTTAGCCAGATACGGGTTAGCAAAGATCTGAGGAGACAAACAGTATCAGCGAAGCACAGAGACTGCAAACGCAGCGCAGACAGATCAGGAACAGAACCGGATGTAGCAATGATAGAACACGTTGCTCCGGCACTCCCCTAATGGTGGAGTGACCAGATATAGTACTGAGTGTGCAGCCATTGGTTAATTAGCTATTTCAAAAAATGCACGCTGCCCCTTTAAGAGAGGCGGTGGGCGCGGCCTCGCGTCCTAAGCCGTCTTCAGGAGGCCTGCCAGCAGCGTGCCAGGAAGTGGAGGAGGACACAGGACGCCGTGGAGCAGATGGGACATGAGACCCCAGCCCACGCACTGCACTGCTGCAGAGGAACAGGTGAGTGAGCCGAACAGAGTGCAGAGCCAGCGCTGGGACCGGGTGTAACAGTATCCCCCTCTTTACTCCCCCTCTTTTTCAAGCCTGCGTGAAATCTTTTAAGAAGAAGAGGAGCCTGGATGTTCTCCTCAGGCTCCCAAGACCTCTCCTCAAGACCAAAACCCCTCCAGTCCACCAGGTAATAGATTCTACCTCTTAGAGGCCAAGATATGTTTTACCTCAAAAACATCATTCTCAGAGACCGGATCGGGAGTGGTACCCGGGTCCTTAAAGAAGGAACTCAACACTACTGGTTTGAGGAGAGAAACATGAAAGGAGTTAGGTACACGTAGAGAATTAGGCAATTTCAGCTTGTAAGAGACCGGGTTGATTTTTCTCAAGACTTCAAAGGGACCAATGAAACGAGGACCCAATTTGTACGATGGTAACTTCAGACGGATGTACTTGGAGGAGAGCCATACCTTGTCTCCTGGACGAAAGATGGGAGCCTCCAAACGTCTTTTGTCCGCATTGCGTCTTCATACGTTGGGAAGCTTTCTCCAAAGCCGACCTGGTCTCACTCCAAATGTCCGAGAAATTTTTAGACAAGATATCGACTGCCGGAACATCAGATATCTCCCGAAACAGGAAGAGGAATTCCAGGTTGCAGTCCAAACACAATCTGAAAAGGAGACTTTCCAGAAGATTCACTTACTTGATTGTTGTAGGAGAATTCCGCCCAGGGCAGTAATTCTACCCAGTCATTATGATGAGCGTTGACGAAGTGACGCAGGTATCCAGCCAGGATTTGATTGATCCTCTCCACTTGCCCATTAGACTGGGGATGATATGCAGAAGAAAAGTCTAGTTCAATTTTTACCATTTACAGAGTCCTCTCCAGAACTTAGAAGTGAACTGGACGCCCCTGTCGGACACGATGTGGAGAGGAAATCCATGTAGACGGAAGATGTGCTGAATGAAGTGAGCGGCCAGTTCTGGAGCAGACGGGAGACCAGATAGCGGAACGAAGTGAGCCATTTTAGAGAAGCGGTCCACAACAACCCATACCACTGAGCAGCCAGAAGAAATGGGAAGATCCGTGATGAAATCCATCGCAATGTGCTGCCAGGGAGCGGACGGAATCGGAAGAGGTAGAAGTCTGCCAGCTGGTAGATGTTTAAAAGTTTTGTTACGGGCACATGAAGGACAGGCTGAAACGAACTCCTGGATATCCTTGCCCATGGTAGGCCACCAGTAATAACGGGAGATGAGTTGCTGCGTCTTTTTCTGACCAGCATGGCCAGCCAACTTAGAGGAATGACCCCAGCGCAGAACACGGGTAGGATCAGAAGCAGACACAAAAGTCTTCCCAGGAGGAAGCCGGGCCAGATCAGTGGAGGCAACAGAGACTAACTTAGAAGGTTCAATAATGTGCTGAGGTTCTTCCTCCAGTTCAGGGGGCAAGAAGGCTCTAGAGAGTGCGTCTGCCTTGATGTTTTTGTCAGCTGGACGAAAATGAAGTACAAAATTGAAACGGGCAAAAAATAATGCCCAACGGGCCTGACGGGGATTCAGTCTTAAAGCAGTTTGGAGATAGGCAAGGTTTTTATGGTCGGTGAATATGATTACCTGGTGATGAGCTCCTTCAAGAAGATGTCTCCATTCTTGCAGAGCCAATTTGATGGCCAACAGTTCGCGATCACCGACAGAGTAGTTCCTCTCTGCAGGAGAAAAAACCTTGGAGAAAAAAACCACACGAGACCATCCGCCCGGTAGACGACTTCTGGGTCAGAACTGCACCTGCACCTATGGAAGAAGCGTCAACCTCAAGAAAAAATTGCTCACTTGAATTAGGACGATGGGGAACGGGTGCGGAAGCAAAAGCTTTTTTTAGAGAAACGAAGGCCTCTTCTGCCTCGGAGGACCATTCCTTAGAGTTTACGCCTTTCCGGGTTAAGGCTGTGATTGGAGCCACTCGGGTGGAAAAGTGTGGAATAAATTGCCGGTAGTAATTGGCGAACCCTAGGAACCTTTGTATGGCTTTTAGCCCAGACGGACGAGGCCAGTTGAGAACTGCAGACAACTTCTCCGGATCCATCTTTAATCCTGTGGAAGATACAATGTACCCAAGGAAAGGCAAAGAAGACTGCTCAAAGAGGCATTTCTCGTATTTGGCATATAGCCTGTTCTCTCTGAGTCTTTGTAAGACCAGGCGTACTTGCCTCCGGTGTGACGTTAAATCAGCAGAGAAAATCAAAATATCGTCCAGGTAAACCACGACACAAGTATAGAGCAAGTCCCTGAAAATGTCATTCACAAATTCCTGAAAAACCGCAGGATCATTGCTTAGGCCGAATGGCATTACCAGGTATTCATAGTGGCCGTCACGGGTGTTGAAGGCTGTTTTCCATTAGTCCCCCTCTCTAATTCGGATCAGATTGTAGGCCCCTCTGAGGTCCAATTTGGTGAAGATCTTGGCCCCTCGGAGACGATCAAACAACTCTGAAATAAGAGGTAATGGATACCTGTTTTTTACCGTGACCTGATTCAGACCCCGATAGTCAATGCAGGGCCGCAAGGATCCATCCTTCTTCTTCACAAAGAAGAATCCAGCTCCTGCCGGTGACGATGACTTTCGGATAAATCCTCTATCCAGATTCTCTTGGATGTAGTCCGACATGGCCTGAGTCTCTGCCTGTGAAAGAGGATACACTCTCCCGCGGGGAAGAGATGCTCCAGGAAGAAGCTCTATCTGACAGTCATACGACCTGTGTGGAGGTAGTCTCTCAGCCTCCTTTTTCCCAAAGACGTCAGAGAAGGACCAATAGGCGGAAGGCAACCCTGGCAGGGTATCAGGCTGGACAGGAGGCGAAGCAGGTTGAATCCGGGTTAAGCAACGATTCATGCAGGTATCTCCCCAACGCAGAACTTCTCCAGTTTTCCAATTCAGGACTGGTTCATGCATCTGGAACCAAGGTAAAACCTAAGAGCATGGGATGGGATAAACCGGGATATACATAAAAACGCATTAGTTCAGTATGCATTAGACCTACCCGGAGTTCCACCAACTCGGTTTGAAACTGGACGGGCTCGGTCAGCGGTTTGCCATCCACAGCGGACACCTGTAACGGATCAGGAAGACGCTGGACAGGTAAGCGGTAATGATCCACAACCGCCTGCTGGATGAAGTTCCCTGCAGCTCCAGAATCCAGTAGACAATGTTCGTAAAATTTTATTGCCCCATAGGACACGGAGACTGAGATGTGTAAAGAGGGAGAGAACTGTTCTCTACCTAGGTTGGCCCCTCCTACCGGACCTAGGCACTGGAGTTTCCCGACTTTTTAGGACAGAGATGGATCAAATGTTCAGAACTACCGCAGTAGTAACAACTTCCCTCCTTGCGACGTGACTCCCGACGGCGGGTGGCCAAACTTACATGGTCCACCTCCATGGCCTCAGAGGAGGAAAGCGAGGTACCTGTTTTATACAAACTAGAGTCCAGGTGATAGGACCTTTTGTCCCGCTTGATCTCCATAGAACGCTCCTGAAAACGCAGGTCAATTCGGGTTGCCAAAGATATCAACTCCTCCAAGAGGGTAGGTCTGTCCCGTCCCGCCAGCTCATCCTTGATTCTTCCGGATAAGCCCTCCCAGAAGTTTGCAACCAGGGCCTCATTGTTCCACGATAATTCAGACGAGAGGGTGCGGAATTTAACAGCATACTGAGCTACCGTGAGAGTACCTTGGCGCAGGCGGAGCAGAGCTGAGGCAGTTGAAGTGGTGCGACCAGGTTCATCGAAAGTCCTGCAAAAAGCCTCTAGGAAAGGTTGAAGATCGTTAACCAGCGGATCCCCTCTCTCCCATAGCGGGTTTAGCCAGGCGAGGGCCTCTCCTCCCAGGTGTGACATGATGAAGCCCACCTTGGCTCGGTCAGAAGCAAACATATGCCCCAAGATTTCGAAGTGTAGAGTGCACTGATTGAGAAAACCCTGACACAGAGTAGGATCACCCTGGAAACGGGTAGGAGCCGCCAGACGGGGACCTTGACTTGTCATGGGAACTGGTACCTGAGTATTGATAGGAGAGTCAGGTGCAGACGAGGAACCCAAGGAATCCATGCGGGAAGACAAGCTGCGTAGATAAGTCGTGATCTTGTCCTGTTGAACTCCCAAACGGGTCACCTCCTGGTACAGGTCCGTGGTCGGAGATTTCTGGGATCCAGCGGGTTCCATGGCCGGAGCAATCTGTAACGAATGGAAGCGGAGGCAGAGGTGGTGAAGTTCACATTCGTTTTTATTTTTAAATGTGGAACCTCTAGACCACGGTCCGGGGGGCTCCGAAGGGGGCGTAACTAGTGAGCCCCGGGTACCCGTAGTAAGGCCCCTCGAACAGGACCAGAATGGAATACCCGGAGGACACAGGTGCTACCTCCAGTTAGACCCCAGACACGTGGCAGCTGTCCCAGAGGGACCAAAAGGTTAACAGGTGTTTACAGAGTCCGTGGAGGGTTCTCGACAGAGAAGGGTAAGGTCCTGGTCCAGAATAGATGGTATCAGGCTGGCTTCAGTGACCTTGTCACGGTCCACGGGTACGGATGGCTGATGGCGGAACGGGATGACTCTTGCGCCAGTAATAGCTGAGATTGTCCGGGTTAGCCAGATACGGGTTAGCAAAGATCTGAGGAGACAAACAGTATCAGCGAAGCACAGAGACTGCAAACGCAGCGCAGACAGATCAGGAACAGAACCGGATGTAGCAATGATAGAACACGTTGCTCCGGCACTCCCCTAATGGTGGAGTGACCAGATATAGTACTGAGTGTGCAGCCATTGGTTAATTAGCTATTTCAAAAAATGCACGCTGCCCCTTTAAGAGAGGCGGTGGGCGCGGCCTCGCGTCCTAAGCCGTCTTCAGGAGGCCTGCCAGCAGCGTGCCAGGAAGTGGAGGAGGACACAGGACGCCGTGGAGCAGATAGGACATGAGACCCGAGCCCACGCACAGACTGCTGCAGAGGAACAGGTGAGTGAGCCGAACAGAGTGCAGAGCCAGCGCTGGTGTGTCGACCCGCCACCACAATTGTGGGTTACCAGGGCAATGGGGTACTCAGAGCCGAGCCCATGGAAGTCTATGGGGATTGTCACAGGTAGCGGTGGCTCGGTCTGTGGCCCTAGCGGTCTGGCGTATGTTGGGGGAATATTTACAGGGGATAGATATATTTACAGTTCATGACGCCACCTGTAGTCTCTGGTAATTTGTACCAGCGCTGCTGTAGATCTCTGAGGGGATGGTGATGCAGCTAGATGTCGGGTCCCCTACAGGTGGGACTCTTCCCTCAGGTCGGTAGTTAAAGCAGGGTTGTGCAGGCATGCAAGTAAATAACTCAGTCTCACACGGTCAGCGTCTTTCCATACCTTTACTTGTAAGATGGTAAGGCAGGTCCCAGGGAGGCTGATGGGGTTGATGGAGGATGAGCTTTGAGGCAACGGCTAAGCAAGTTAGGGGCCTCCTTTACTGTCCAATGTTGATGAGTCCAACCAGCCTGAAGCGTAGTTCCCTCTATATCTCCAGCTATTCCAAAGCTGTTCTGCCCGGTCAGTTTTTGTGGTCGGAGCCTTCCTGTGAGAGAGCTGAGTTCCTATTCTTGTTGATCAGGCTCAAGGTTCTCACTCTCCCTGACCCCAGATACGTACTGACTCTTCAGGGATGCTTGCCACGACCTAAGGTCCGATAAGCCTCTGGTTTTCTTACCACTAAGCGTGAAGCTTTAGTGATCCTTCGGTCCCCAGTGACCGGTAACAATGTGCAGGTATCCTATACTTATGGCACTTCTCTGTTCTCTTCCACTATGCCCTTCGATATGCTCAACTCTTAATAGATATCTCAGTCCGTCTAATAGTGGGGCACAGCTCTGACCAGGCTGAAGTGAACTGGCTCACCTGTACTGGCCTCCACTTTCTGAACTGCACAAAGACTGCACTTCCTCACTCCTTCGAGTCACTGACTGAACTGAACTCAGACTACTTAGCACTCCCCTCCACACCCCTGGTGGGTGTGTCCGAAGTGTACATGATATCATGAAGAGCCCTTAACCGTTACCTCTCCACTCATCCTCCTGGTATTGTGTACCAGGGCTACACATTGGGACGGGTGTGTAACAATCCTCTTTTATTTGTAACAGTCTGCACATACTGTCTGCACACTCCCCTTTGAAAAAGCTGGAACGCGAAACGCGCGTCGGGGCATTGATGATACTGCGGACGGGCCGACTACTGTGGGTAAGCATCATTTTCTATATATCTGCTGACATCCTTCTTATTTGCACTAGGCACTTTAAAATGACTTGTATGGATATGACTTATTGTATGCGTATGGATATGTTGGTATTTATATAAATGTCACATGATCCCAGAGCCTGTACCCATTCCTTTTATCACCTATTGTGAACTTTACTTGGGTATCTTCCTTTCCACTCTATAAGTATCTTAATGGAATTTTGTATATGAACTGTAATTCGAATAAAATGTATTACTTTTTGAATACCCTTTCTGTGAGTGATGTGCTTTGGATACTTTGTTTGTATCCATTATGCACATACTGTCTTTTGTCTTCTTTTGTAATATTTTTTGTATTTTTGTTAACACTGCCTATATTTTCTGGAGTAAACTTATAAAATTACTAGTTTTGTTCTTTTTGCTACATGATCGAACCGACACGTACTCCGTGCTGTTAAGATTTGGTAGCTGAGGAGGACAGGAGCAAAAAATAGCCAAGGCAGCCGAGCACCCAGAGAGGTTGGGAACTAATCGGTTTCAGATCCCTAAGCTAACCGCACAACTAGAAGTAACCGTGGGACGTACCTACGGTGACCTAGACTGTTATGTTTTGGTACCTGAGGAGGACAGGAACAACAGCAGGGCAGCCGAACACCTGAGATGTTGGTAACTGATGGATTGCAGATTCCTAAACTAACGACACAACTAGAGGTAGCCGTGGAGCGTTCCTACGTTGATCCTAGACGCCTCGTCACAGCCTGAGAGATAACTACACCTAAAGGCAGAAAGATGAAAGCTATCTGCCCCGGAGCAGATCCCCAAAGAAAATAGGAAGCCTCCAAACATATAATGGCGGTTAGACAAGATGAAAATACAAACATAGGCAGAAAATAGACTGAGCAAACGCTGGGGCCACAAGCTGACTAAATAGGATAGGACAGGAGAGATTACTTTCTGCAACCCAGAAAACCCTACAAAAATCCAATAATTCTGATTACAAAAATACTGAGATCACACGATCTCGCCACCCGCTAAATCAGATCTCAGTGTGAACAAAAACCAAGCCGCAGCCGTTGAAAAAACAGGAAAAAGCAAATGAGCAAATAACAGTGGCTGCAGATAAACTGTGAGGAGCTCAGGCCCCTGGAGGGGACCTGACTGACCTCCACAAAAGTGCAGAAAACAATGCAAAAAGCAAGCACAAAAAGAAAAGCAAAAAATATCTTATCTGAAAGCAGGAGATGCAGGCAAGACTCCAGCAAACTTCCAAATGAACCAGGAACCACAATTGAGACAAGAACAATTGATCACAGGCAACCATCATGGGAGGGAACCTCCCTTATATCAGACCAGTCAGTGAACCCAGATTGCCACTCCTCGCTGAAAGGTTCAGTACTGTCTGTAACCAGGGAGCCTCTGCTCAGAAACCATCTCTAGCACATTCATAACACTAGATGCCTCGGCACAGCCGGAGGGATTAGCTACATCTGAAGATAGAAACAGGAAAGCTAACTGCCCCGGAGTAGAGCCCCAAAGGAATAGGTAGCCCCAAACATATAATGGTGGTTAGACAAGAAGAAACACAAACGCAGGCAGAAAATAGAGTGAGCAAACGCTGGGGCCAAATACTGCTCAGTATACAATTGCACAATAGAAGCCCACATAAGGTGCCGTTCACACAAGGATACTGCACAGTGTCCCTGTAACGAATGGAAGCGGAGGCAGAGGTGGTGAAGTTCACATTCGTTTTTATTTTTTAATGTGGAACCTCGAGACCGCGATCCGGGGGGCTCCGAAGGCGGCGTAACTAGTGAGCCCCGGGTACCCGTAAGGCCCCTCAAACAGGACCAGAATGGAATACCCGGTGGACACAGGTGCTACCTCCAGTTAGACCCCGGACACGTGGCAGCTGTCCCAGAGGGACCAAAAGGGTAACAGGTATTTACAGAGTCCGTGGAGGGTTCTTGACGGAGAAAGGTAAGGTCCTGGTCCAGAACGGATGGTAGTAGGCTGGCTTCAGTGACCTTGTCACGATCCACGGGTACGGATGGCTGATGGCGGAATGGGATGACACTTGCGCCAGTAATAGCCGAGATTGTCCAGATTAGCCAGATACGGGTTAGCAATGATCTGAGGAGACAAACAGTATCAGCGAAGCACGGAGACTGCAGACGCAGCGCAGACAGATCAGGAACAGAACCGGATGTAGCAATGATAGAACACGATGCTCCGGCACTCCCCTAATGGTGGAGTGACCAGATATAGTACTGAGTGCGCAACCATTGGTTAATTAGCTATTTCAAAAAATGCATGCTGCCCCTTTAAGAGAGACGGTGGGCGCGGCCTCGCGTCCTAAGCAGACTATCTGGAGGCCTGCCAGCAGCGTGCCAGGAAGTGGGGGAGGACACAGGACGCCGAAGAGCAGCTGGGGCAGGTGAGTGAGCAGAACGGAGTGCAGAGTCAGCGCTGGGACCGAGTGTAACAGTCCTGTTCACAGCCTATTAATTACGCCCCTACTATTCGACTAGGTGGGCTGACCAGTACACTCTCAATGCGCACCAGTGTTAACACTCCTTATGCGAGACCAAACGTGCCTGGGCTCGGCTGCACCCCGAAAAATAAAGTGCAAAAAATTCAAAAATAGTGGGGTATTAGTTAATATTTTGGCCAAAATATGTAAGCTTGTAACCTGCGCCAAAGGTCCCCACGCTTACAAGTACCTACACTACACTACACTAGCCACTAAGGAGACTCAAGGTCTCCAAAAATTCAATATAAACAGCACAAAAAGGCAGCAAAACTCACCTGCCCAGATCTCAGAACAAATGCACTACAGGGTGCAGCCAGCCCATAAAGCAAGATGTTAGCAGCACAGGTGCAAAATACCAGATTAAACAGCCACTCTCCACATACCCATTCAAGGAGGGGGTGACTGCTCAGTATACAATTGCACAATAGAGGCCCGTATAGGGTGCCGTTCACACAAGGATACTGCACAGTGTCCGGTTCACAGCCTATTAATTACGCCCCTACTATTCGACTTGGCGGGCACAACAATTGATCACCGGCGAGGATCATGGGAAGGCAGCTCACTTATATCAGCCCAGTCCGTCTCTCCTGATTGCCAGTCATCGCTTACAGGTGATAAAGCCTTGTCATTCAATACAGCTTCCATACCATCAGCAACCACCAGAGGGAGCCTCAGCTCAGGAGTCATTTCCTACATGCTCACAACACCTTGCCAAATTACGCTACCTGTGAGTTGGTTCCTGACCCATTATAGGCTTCAGTATCAAACAAGGAACTGGTGGCAGCATAGCATACTGGTGGTATTGGGGGAACACTGGCAGTGACGGATCAGAGGTTTATGTGTGTGACGCGCACCACATTGGTGGTACCAGGGCTATGGGGTACTCGGAACCGAGCCCATGGAAGTCTATGGGAGTTGTCACTGGCAGCAGAGCTCGGTCCGTGGCCCTGGCGGTCATGCAATGGGGGAATATTTACAGGGGATTGTAGTTATAGTTCGTGATGCCACCTGTGGTTTCTGATCTGATTGACCAGCGCTGCAGGGTAGATCTCTGAGGGGATGTTATGGCAGCTAGGTGTTAAGTCCCCCACAGGTGGGACTGATCCCTCAAAGTCTATGGTGGTGATGCAGGGTGCAGATAAGAATTCAGTCACACACAATGCAGTCTCTTTCCATACCTTTACTTGTAGGTGTTGCAGGTATGTCCCGGGAAGCTGGTCAGGTTGGAGAATGCACATTCAGGAAAACTGTTGAGCAGGTTAGAGGCCTCCTTTATCCTTTTAAAGTGTGTGAGTACAACTTGCATAAAGTCAAGTGCAACTCTTTCTGTAGCAACTACGCCCGGCCAACATTGTGGTGGAGCCTTCTATGTCTCTGATTATCAGATGTTGAGAGAACTAAGTCCTTACTTTTGTCGTGCACTGACTCAAAGTCCCCGTTCTCCCTGACTCCGGTTACGTATCAGCGCTTAGGGCTACCTTCTGCGACTTGAAGTCCAGAAAGGCCTCCGGTTTTCTTATTACTAGGCGTGAAGCACTAGCAACGCTTCGGACCCCGGTGTCCGGTTAACTGAGTGAGGGTGATTTGTCCCTTTGTCACTCTTGCTTCTCCACTCGCCCTTCGCCCTGCTCTCGCCCTTAACATAAGCACGTGTAGCAATGGTATAAAGATCA
This sequence comes from Oophaga sylvatica, assembly GCA_033576555.1. Lineage (NCBI taxonomy): Eukaryota > Metazoa > Chordata > Amphibia > Anura > Dendrobatidae > Oophaga > Oophaga sylvatica. The sequence continues at coordinate 1,003 of JARQOD010003351.1, read as the reverse complement.
GCTTTCCTTCAGTGCTCACTGACCTGTTCTCAGTTGACTCATTGGTAGAACTGCTGTAATTCCTTTCCTTCTTTCCTTCACAGAACTCTGTCCAGAGCAGCTCACAGGACGCTTCGTCAGACTGTATTTACGCTGTAGCTCTGAGAGTCACCTTCCACTTTCTTAGGAACACAGGCAGCTTGTTCTGAGTAGCAGGTTAAGATGTAGCTCTGACTAGGCTAGGATGATTCACTTCACCCGTACTAGCCTCCACTTTCTTATCAGATGAGCTACACAAGCTCTGTGTGGGTTCAGTCTTCTCTCCTCTCCCTCCAAGACTAATCTGATCTTCTCTGTCCAAAGACAGGAACTTGAACGAATCACTATTGCTACGTCACACTACTAAATAGTCTGATATGCCTCTAGTGGCAATGCTGAGAAGTGTGAGTGAATGAATATCAAGCTTTACAGTTACCTTCCTGTGCATTTTCCAGGAGACATGTGTGCCTTGCGAAGCTGGGCCACACATCCCCCCCCAGTTAAACTCAGCACTCCCGGGCTGAAATAGAAAAGAAAAACATTTTTGTTTTGCATATAACATCAACATAATAACTCATCCCTTGCGGGAGGTAAGGACTCTTGAACGTTACAATTTGTACATAGATCAGTAGAAAATTATCAAAATACTTTTCAATAAATACATAGTATAAGACAAGATTCTTGTGGAGGACTGTTAAAAATGCTTAATTTTGTATATTTTATTTCAGCAATGTGAAACTAATTCTGATACTTGAGCCATTCTTGCGTTCTTTGCCGGCAGACATGTAGTAGCTGCCAGGATGGAGGCGATGACTGATATCAACTTGAATCAGGTTCCTGTGACCGTCTGAACCTTGTAAGTTGCGTAGTTTTCAAGTTTTGCAGTCAAGGTATCCAGGGCATTGAATACAGGTCGTACTTGAGTAGGTCAGCCTGAAAGCAGTTTAGGATCCCCTTATTACAGGTGGGATGTGAGATCTCCTTT
>JARQOD010003350.1:0-65954 GCA_033576555.1 Oophaga sylvatica | reverse complement strand
TTTTGGAAACTGCATGTGCCCGCCGGGGAAAGATGATGGGGGGCCATCAAGCAGCCAGCCCGTACCGGGGGAGATTTTGCCAGGTAAGTCCCGCTGCCCCTGACAGCCCGCCCGGGCACTGACAGGCGTACAAACCATTCGGTATCCGATAAGACGAAAATATCGGAAAAGTATCGAATTCCCATAGAGCAATATCGCCGATACCCATACTGCGGTATGTACCCCAAACCCCAAACGGTGCAATTGTTCTGGTTCATCTTTGATTCCGTTCACTTTGTAGCTTGCTGTTTGTGCCTGCATCTTTGCTAACAGAAAAGCTTTTTTCTTTTTTTAGTTTTTTGTGCTTGCTGTGGGGAATCAGCCGGCGCCACAGGGTGGGGGGTATCAAAGCTTTGATACCACCGCCGCTACCTGTGACGGACGTCCCTTTCCTCCCCGTCCCCAAATGGGACGTAACTCACGGGGAACAGTTTCTCCGCGGCCCCCCTTTGTTCTGGGTCGTAAGAGAACTGCCCCTAGACAAATGGCCGGGGGGGGAAGGTGTCCGCTACCCCTGGGTATTTTAAGATTCGTGATCAGAGAAAAAGCATCAGCCCAAGATTATTTTAGGGTTTTTTTAATTTGCCTTTAAAGGGGCGACTGAAAATTCAAAATATACAGTAAAGTTTTTACAACGAATTACATGGAATGCAGTCAAGTAAAATACAACAAAAATGTAAAAGGTAAAAAGGATAACTATGGAAAATTTACCGGGTATTATGGTTTTGGGAAGGGGCCTTGGTTTGCCTTTCCCCGGGTACAGTCTTCAGTTCCTGATACCCCCCCTTTGGGTTTTTCCTAGACCATCTTCTTGGTTCTGTGGGGAAAAAGGGGAATGAGACAGCAGCCTGGTCATGGCTAGTTTTTTAGACCTGCTAGGCCCTCCCCATTGCTTTGAAGCACGCATATTAAATTGGCCTGCAATTCATATGGAGCAGGAAACAATGCCTGAGCTTGGGCTATTTACCATACGACTGACCATTCTCATTCAGTCACTGGCCTAGACTAATTACATGTAAAGGGCCTATTGATTCCTAGTGGGGCATCAAAACCTGTCGTACGGATATGCTAAAAGGCAATGTGTAGCCTAAAAGTCTGTGGCTGTGTGAACTGACAAAATGGAGGCTGGTACAGGCCCTATACAAATATGGCGACACCTTTTCTTACACCTCCCTGCTTTTGAGGGCGCTAGGGGGTATCACATTCCTGTGTTCCCCCATGCGCCCCTACCGCACCCTCTTTTGGCTAGGGTGGCAGATCGGGGGAGGGTTTCTGCCTCTCCTTCCTCTGGAAGGTTGCACACTGGGTGAGCATAGCCTCCCGCTCAGATGGCCTTCATTCATGTTCACTTGGAAGGCCTTCCTCCTTCCACGGGCGTGGTCCAGGGTGACCAGGTAGGTGACGGCGTTGAAGCTGCTCGTGCACGAGGTATGGACCCTCCCAGGCCGCCTGAAGCTTGTTTGTGGTACGGGGACAGTACCCACACCTTTTGACCCACCTGGTAGGTCCGCTCACCAGCATTCTGGTCGTACCATCGCTTCTGGTCAGCCTGAGCTTGGGCCATATGTCATGCACCAGCCGTGTCAAGGCAATCATTCGGTCCCGGAAGCGCACGACATACTCAATGACCGACACTCCAGGGGTGGCTAAATTCCCCTTCCATGCTTCCTTCACCAGAGCAAGGGGCCCCCGTAACGTCGGCCCGTACAGGAGCTCAAAGGGGAGAACCCGTTGAGGCCTGTGGACCTCCCCATAGGCAAACAGCAGGTGTGGGAGATACCGCCCCCAGTCTCTCCCGTGGGAGTCGACCAACATCCTCAGCATCTGCTTTAAGGTGCCATTGAACCGCTCACACAAGCCTTGTCTGTGGGTGATACGGGCTGGCCACCAGATGTTGCACCTGTACCTGCTTACAGAGAGACTCCATCGCTGCGACATGAACTGGGTCCCTCGGTCGGTGAGCATTTTCCTTGGGAAACCCCAATCTGGAGAAAATCTCCAGTAAGGCAGTTGGCCACTTTGTCGGCCCGAATGGACGACAAAGCTACCGCCTCCGGGTACCGGGTGGCATAGTCCACTACCGTTAGTATGAAGCATTTTCCCGGAGCGGCTGGGAGTGGACAGAGGTCCAATGAGATCCACAGCCACCCTTGAGAAAGGCTCTTCGATGATGGGCAGAGTTACCAGTGGGGCTTTGGGGCGCGGCCCCGCCTTCCCCACCCTCTGACGGGTGTCACACGAACGGCAGTAGGCTATCACCTCGGTCCTCATTCCAGGCCAGTAGAAATGCTGAGCTAGCCTGACCTGGTTTTAGGTGATCCCTAAGTGTCGGCCATTGTAATCTCGTGTGCGATCCGCAACAATTCCGCCCTGAACGGATGGGGCACCACTAACTGGCGGTCCCTGGGCCACGCCTCCGGTGAACCCTGCTGGACCGTTACCCGGTACAGCCGTCCCTGTCCCAGACCACTCGCTCGCGGTCGGACTCCAGGGGAGGCTGTGCCGCCTGTTCCTTGAGAGTCTTCAGGCTAGGGTCAGCTTCCAACGCTGCCTGAAATCCCTGACTAGATATGGCAAGAATTGACGAAACTGCCCTGTCCTCTGTCAGTTCCCCGGGATCTGTCTCCTGGCTACTGTCTGACTCGGCAGCCACTTGGTCAGAGAGGGGGAAACCGTCGGACCTCCGCGAGGCTCCTTGGGCTTCAGCGCTCCCACTCCTGGTAACAGCGGCCACGACGCTGAGACCACGGGTAGGCCTGCTTTCCCTCCTCCTCTGACCAAGGGCGCCGGGTCAGGGAGACTTCCCTGACTTCCTGACATCCCGGATGTGGGGAAATCCTGACTGGGGTCCTACCTGGTGGCTCCTCTCCCGGGACACCCCCTCCCCCCATGGCCTGTTCCTCTCTCCTGCAGGGCTCTAGACTCAGCAGGCTGGATTCCTTTAGGGGCCCTACACTGCCCATAGCAGCCCCCCCTCCACCTCTGAGCTCTCCCCTACAGCCTCCTCACCTGTCCTCACTGTGGCCCTGTGTGTGTAGTGTCAGTGCATGGCTTACCATCAGGTTTCCTCCCTCCTCCACTGTTGGAGGCACATTCAATACATAACATTAGCATTCACAGTAGAGTCATGACATTCTTGGGGAGCCGGACTTGGGGGTTTTAGTGGCCACATACTGGGACACTAGCCGCCCCAAATCGGTCCCAAGCAACACATTTGCAGGAATATTCGGCGTTACTCCCCCCTCCCGCATCCCCCTCCCGGCACCCCAATCCAAATACACCTTGGCAACGGCAGCGCCGGTTTCAAGCCTCCCAATTTCCGGAGACGGAAAGGGTTTTCCAGGTACCAAGTCTTGAGGGGACACCACCTCAGGGCGTACCAGGGTTCGTTCAGCGCTGTGTCCGCAGTCCCATGACCGCTGAGGGCCGATGGTGACGGGTTGGTAATTGTCTAGGGACCTCCCACCACCCCCCTCCCACACACAAAACAGTGGACGGTTTCTGGGACAGGGATGGGGCCTTCTGGCGCTGGGGACAGCAGCCTTAAAGTGTCCTGGCTGATTGCAATTATGGCAACGTCTGGGGTCTGTTCCTGGCCTGGAGAGGGCAGCAGGGGGGTCGCCCTTGCACTCTGGGGGCTGGATATGGGGCTGGGGCAGGATGGGCTTACCCCCTCTCCAGGTGTGCTGGCAGCTTCTTTTGGGTCCGGCACCCTGTTGTTGGCATACTCGTCTGCCAGGGCAGCTGTAGCAGAAGCCCCCTTTGGTTTCCGGTCACGGAGGAACTGCTGGAGGTCCTCTGGGCAGTTCCACAAAAAATTGCTCCACGACAAACAGTTCCTGGACCTCCTGGCGGGTAGTGAGCTCTAGACCCGAGGTCCAGTGCTCCGCAGCTCTCAACAGGGCCCGCATGTGGTCGGTCCAGGTGTCCTTTGAACCCGCTGCAGGCTCCTGAACTTCCTGCGGTACGACTCCGGGGTGAGGTTGTAGTGCTGGATCAGGGCCCGCTTGAAAGCTGTTGTGTCCTGTTCCTCCCCGGCAGGTAAGTCCCCCAAAACTTTCAGGGACTTACCCCTCAAACGGGGGGTCAGGTACCTTGCCCACTGATCCGGGGCCAGATGATGTTGGAGGCATGTCTCTCAAAAGCCAGCAAAAAGGAATCAGGTCTCCATCCTTTTCAAGCAAGGGAAAGTCCTCCGCCCGGACCTTGGGAGCCCTTGTCTCCAGTGGGCCTGGTGCATCCAGTGGGGGCCCGTGCTGAGCCATCTCCAGTCGGTGCCGGTGCTCCGCAGCTTCACGGCGTTCTGTATGCTCCCGCTCCGCTGCCTCTCTGCTCTCTCTGCCGCTGCTTGCTCACGCTCCGCAGCTTCACGGCGTTCTGCTGCGCACGCTCCGCAGCTTCACGGCGTTCTGCTCGCTCACGCTCTGCTGCTTTCTCTGCCGCCACCAGGAGTCTTTCATAGGCGGCGTCATTACCAGCCTCGAGCTGCGCCATAGCCGCTTGGAAGAGGGTCTCCGATCTGGACAGGCTGGGACGGGCAGGGGGTGGGCAGTCCACTGTGAGACTGAGCACGGGGGTCGGGCTCCTTGGGGAGCCCTGGCTGAGCTCCCCTCGCCTCCATCGGTATCGAACTCATCATAGACCACAGCATTGGCCTCCCCCTTTGCCCTACTCCTGGTGCCATCCGCCATCTTGGGAACCTTTGGTCACTGAAACACAGCTGCAACCCTGACCTTGCACACAACTTGTTATATTTACACTCTGACCGTCTAGTGCTGGGCTGACCTTAAGACCCCAGCAGTGAAAGTACTGCTGGTAGTCTCTAGTGTCTGGGAGTAGGGGTCCCACGCACACTATTACTCTGATCCCACCGCTGCCACCAATTTGTGAGGAACTCAGCCGGCCGCCACACGGTAGCCCGGGTATCACAGCTTCTGATACCACCGCCGCTACCAGATGTGACGGACGATCCCTTTCCTCCCACGTCACCAATGGGACGTAACTCCACAGGAACAGCTCTCCGGCGCCCCCCTTTGTCTCTCAGGTCAGTAAGAGAACTGCACCTAGAGCAAATGGCCGCCGGGGAAGGTGTCCTGCTACCCACTGGGTATTCTAAGATTCGTGATCAGAGTAAAAGCATCAGCCCAAGATTAATTTTATGGTTTAATTTGCCTTAAGGGCGCACTAGATAATTACAAAAATATACAGTAAAGCTATACAACGTAATTACAATGGAATGGCAGTCAGAGTAAAAATACAACAATAATGTACAAGGCTAAAAGGTATAAGCTATGGATCAATATTAACCGGGGTATTATGGTCTTGGGAAGGCCTTGGCTCTGCCATTCCCAGGTACAGTTCTTCAGTTCCTGAATAGTCCCTTGGTCTTTCCTAGACCATCTTCTTGGCTTCTGTGTGAGAAATGGAATGAGACCAGCAGCCTGGTCATGGCTAGTTTTTTAGACCTGCTAGGCCCATCCCCATTGCTTTGAAGCACGCATATTAATTGGCCTGCAATTCATATGGAACAGGAAACAATGCCTGAGCTTGGGCTATTTACCATACGACTGAACATCTCATTCAGTCACTGGGCCTAGACTAATTAGCATGTAAAGGCCTATTGATTCCTAGTGGGCATCAAAACCTGTCGTACTGGATATGCTAATAGGCAATGTGTAGCTAAAAGTCTGTGGCTGTGTGAACTGACAAAATGGAGGCTGGTACAGGCCCTATACAAAATGGCGACAACCTTTTCCTTACACTTGCTTTTTGCATTTTGGTAGTAGAAACGTATGCACAGCCCTTAAGGAGGTGCCAGAGTAGGTGCCCAAACCACTATATATATTAGAAAACTCTGCACTCAACTTGGGATGAAATAATGTTTATTATCCAAAATAGTATGCAGGGAGGGACGTTTCGGTCACACGACCTTCATCAGCTACTATAATTCACGATATAATACAGAAAGAAAAATATTGACAACATGTAAGCAAAATGAACAAAACGTGCTCAATTACAAAATTCCAGAAAAAAAGTATATACATGTTATGTTTAATAATGGGTCAGAGACCTACTAGTATCGTGGGTATATAGAAGGATGGAAAGCGCAATCTTGTTTTTATAGGAGGTATGGGAACAGGTGGCTTATCAGTGGTTAATTAGGACTAGAAACACATACCCCTGTACAGTAATAACCGTCCTCTTAGATTCAATTGGATATAGATAGACTGTGAGGAAAATGAAAGTTTATATAGAAAATTAATATAGAAAATGATACAGGATAGGTTTATATAGATCTGGCTAGAGGCTAGCGTATACCCAATGTCGGCTTATCATTCCTTAGGCACAGGTAAGTAACAGTATTACATAGAGATCTATGGAAAAGCACAGACACCGAGAGGTAAAGGGTTAAGCTAATAGCCAGAAGGAAATGGGAGTGAAAACTGAGAGACAGAGTGACCGCCTTTAGAACAGACCTTATGAGAGGTGGAATGTCGTCTGTGGAGATCTATGATGAAACACAGCATCGAAAGGATAAAGGTTAAGTTGCCAGCGAAAAAGAAAGTGGTGAACAGAGCGAACGCCATTGTAACAGACCTTATGGAGGATGTGATGCCGTCCAGTGCTGTGATGGAGACGCGGTGTCCACCGCTCGTCTAACCATGAGTGTGCTCAGTATTTCCTGTCTTAAGACAGGGGGACGGAAGGACACGTGATACTGTGTGTCCAATCGTGTGAGGGGTGTGGTCTGAATACAGACGTGGCCGGAAAAGAATGGCTGTGCGTTCCACAGTGTGATGTTTGCGTTCCAAATTCACTCCCGACATTCCACCTCTCATAAGGTCTGTTCTAAAGGCGGTCACTCTGTCTCTCAGTTTTCACTCCCATTTCCTTCTGGCTATTAGCTTAACCCTTTACCTCTCGGTGTCTGTGCTTTTCCATAGATCTCTATGTAATACTGTTACTTACCTGTGCCTAAGGAATGATAAGCCGACATTGGGTATACGCTAGCCTCTAGCCAGATCTATATAAACCTATTCTGTATCATTTTCTATATTAATTTTCTATATAAACTTTCATTTTTCCTCACAGTCTATCTATATCCAATTGAATCTAAGAGGACGGTTATTACTCTACAGGGGTATGTGTTTCTAGTCCTAATTAACCACTGATAAGCACACCTGTTCCCATACCTCCTATAAAAACAAGATTGCACTTTCCATCCTTCTATATACCCACGATACTAGTAGGTCTCTGACCCATTATTAAACATAACATGTATATACTTTTTTCTGGAATTTTGTAATTGAACACGTTTTGTTCATTTTGCTTACATGTTGTCAATATTTTTCTTTCTGTATTATATCGTGAATTATAGTAGCTGATGAAGGTCGTGTGACCGAAACGTCCCTCCCTGCATACTATTTTGGATAATAAACATTATTTCATCCCAAGTTGAGTGCAGAGTTTTCTAATATATATGCTTTTTGCATTTTGTCCTGCACTTCTGTGGGGGTCTGCCGGGTCCCCTCCGGGGGCTTGTGCTCCTCTCAGTTTAGTTCAGCCACTATTGTTTGTTCATTTGCCTTTTCCAGTTTTTTCAGTGGCTGCTGTTTAGTTTTGTTTACACCAGAGAACTAATTTAGGTGGTAGAGGTCGTGTGATCTCAGGTGTTTTTGAAATTAGTAGTGTTGGTACTTTCAGGGTTTTTTGGGATTGCAGTAAGTGTCCTTCCTATCCTTTTCTATTTAGGAAGTTTGGGCCCCAACGTTTGCTCATACTATTTTCTATCTGTGTCTGTGTATTTCCTCTTGTCTAACCGCCATTACATGTTTGGGGGCTTTCTATGTTCTTTGGGGATCTGCTCCGGGGCAGATAGTTTTCCTCTTTCTGTCTTTAGGTGTTGTTAGCTTCTCAGGCTGTGACGAGGCGTCTAGGACCAACGTAGGTACGCTCCACGGCTGCCTTTAGTTGTGGTGGTTAGTCAGGGTACTACAATCACATAGATTCCAACCTCTCTGGTGTATTTCCTTTTTTGCCTGTTCTCCTCAGCTACCAAATTATAACAATTTTAACTATACTCTATATACCTTATATCTGATGATACAGTAACCCTTTTTCATCTTTTATATTATTGTGTAATCCATACTGAGCCTGTGAGCGTCATTGTCTGCCTCCTGAAATATATACGGAGATTTAGAATATTTTCACTATACTATCTTGTATCTGCTGATACAGTACCCCTTTTTCTTCTTTTTATATTATTGTGTAATCCATACTGAGCCTGAGAGCATCACTGTCTGCCTCCTGAAATATTTACGGAGATTTAGAATATTTTGACTATACTACCTTGTATCTGGTGATACAGTGCCCCTTTTTTTGTCCTCCTCTTCCTCGGACTTCTCCAATTCTTCCATTTGCAGCTGCTTTACTTCCATTATACACCTCAACATATGCCATTTTTGCCACCTCACAATCTGGGCTGCCCCCCTCATACACCTCCCAACTTTTTATATTCTTGTGTAATCCATACTGAGCCTGTGAGCATCATTGTCTGCCTCCTGAAATATATACAGAGATTTCGAATATTTTGAGTCTACTATATATACCTTGTATCTTGGGATCCAGTACCCCCCTTTCATCTTTTTATATTATTGTGTAATCCATACTGAGCCTGAGAGCATCAGTGTCTGCCTACTGAAATATATGCGGAGATTTCGAATATTTTCCCTATACTATATATACATTGTATCTGGTGAAACCGTAACATTTTTCAGCTTTTTATATTCTGGTGTAATCCATAATGAGCCTGAGAGCGTCTTTGTCTCACTTCTGAATATATACGGAGATTTAGAATATTTTAACTATACTCTATATACCTTATATCTGGTGATACAGTACCCCTTTTTCATCTTTTATATTATTGTGTAATCCATACTGAGCCTGTGAGCGTCATTGTCTGCCTCCTGAAATATATACGGAGATTTAGAATATTTTCACTATACTACCTTGTATCTGCTGATACAGTACCCCTTTTTCTTCTTTTTATATTATTGTGTAATCCATACTGAGCCTGAGAGCATCACTGTCTGCCTCCTGAAATATTTACGGAGATTTAGAATATTTTGACTATACTACCTTGTATCTGGTGATACAGTACCCCTTTTATTGTCCTCCTCTTCTCGGACATCTCCAATTCCTCCATTTGCAGCTGCTTTACTTCCATTATACACCTCAACATATACCATTTTTGCCACCTCACAATCTGTGCTGCCCCCTCATACAACTCCCAACTTTTTATATTCTTGTGTAATCCATACTGAGCCTGTGAGCATCATTGTCTGCCTCCTGAAATATATACAGAGATTTCGAATATTTTGAGTCTACTATATATACCTTGTATCTTGGGGTCCAGTACCCCTCTTTTATCTTTTTATATTATTGTGTAATCCATACTGATTCTGAGAGCATCAGTGTCTGCCTACTGAAATATATGCGGAGATTTCGAATATTTTCCCTATACTATATATACATTGTATCTGGTGAAACCATAACATTTTTCAGCTTTTTATATTCTGGTGTAATCCATACTGAGCCTGAGAGCATCTTTGTCTCACTTCTGAAATATATACGGAGATTTAGAATATTTTAACTATACTCTATATACCTTATATCTGGTGATACAGTACCCCTTTTCATCTTTTATATTATTGTGTAATCCATACTGAGCCTGTAAGCGTCATTGTCTGTCTCCTGAAATAATACGGAGATTAGAATATTTTGACTATACACCTTGTATCTGGTGATACAGTGCCCCTTTTTTTGTCCTCCTCTTCCTCGGACTTCTCCAATTCCTCCATTTGCAGCTGCTTTACTTCCATTATACACCTCAACATATGCCATTTTTGCCACCTCACAATCTGGGCTGCCCCCCCCCCTCATACACCTCCCAACTTTTTATATTCTTGTGTAATCCATACTGAGCCTGTGAGCATCATTGTTTGCCTCCTGAAATATATACAGAGATTTCAAAATGTTCACCATACTATATATACCTGGTATTTGGTGATACAGTACCCTTTTTCAGCTTTTTATATTATTGTGTAATCCATACTGAGCCTGTGAAAGCCTGTGCCTGACTCTGGCAAAATATGCGGAGATTTACAATTACCCCAACACTATATGCAGCTGTACTCTTCTAATACATTACCCTTTTTCTTCTTTTTATATTTTGGTGTAATCCATACTGAGCCTGAGAGCGTCTGTGTCTGCCTCTTGAAATATATACAGAGTTTTACAATTATCCCTAGACTGTATACAGCTGTACGCTTCTGATACAGTAACAAATATCTGCTGGCATTTTGGGTACATTTTCACAAAAATGAGGAAGTATGGTGGAAGAAGCCGCGGACGTGGGGTGGGGGCCAGCTGGTACTGGTGGTGCATCTGCTGGAAGTGCCATAAGCAAAATTGCACCTAAGGCAGGAGGTGGTGAGCCGGCGTCATCGTCTAGCTCAAGAAGGCCTGGAAGGCTCCCTTTACTGGGAGTAGGTAAACTGCTTTTAAAGCCGGAGCATCAGGAACAGGTTTGGCTTACATTGCCGAAACAACCTCCAGCTCTATCGCCTCATCTTCTGAAGTTTGAAAAAATTCAAGCACTGAGTCGTCAGTGCAGGCTCCTGGTCAGGAACAACACCTTTCCTTGTGTGCTTCACCCCCACCAAAAGTGAAGGATGCGGCAGCCCACATTTCAGATTACTCCATGGAGCGCTTTTCACATACTATGCCTGGGTTATCAATTCAAATCCTAAATTCCCCAGTGCAGCATGAATCAAAGATGGAGTGCACAGATGCACAGCCATTGCTAGATGATTCTGCAGGTATATTCACCCAGAGGACTACAGTTCCCTCGCAGTCTACTGAGCCAGAATCTGACCCTGATGAAACTCAGGTGCCCATTCCCGCATACTATACCACCTTACACGGTGACACAGAGGAAGGTGCAGATGATTTTGAAGATGAGGTGATGGATGACCCAGTTGTTGACCCGGATTGAAATCCATTGGGGGCAGAGGGTGCCGCTGGCAATAGCTCAGAAGAGGAGAAGGATCCGCAGCAGCATCGACATCGCAGCAGCGGTTCTCTGGCAGGCCCATAGCAGTACAAAAACATGTTAAAAAAACAAAAAGAGTTGCAGGACAGCTTGGCCAAACGGTCAAATTAGCACAGCGTGCGTTCCCTGAAAATTTATACCATATCAGGAAGAGTCCAGTGTGGCACTTTTTTGACCAAAATGCTATTGATGAGGCAAAGGTTATCTGTAAGAAGTGCGGAAGGACCTTGAACATGCACATGCAAGCGTGGACGGACTACAAAACCTACAAATCCCCCCCAGGGCCGGCGTCAGCACCTGGCGCACCCGGGCAAGTGCAGGTTCCCTGAGCAGGTGGTGGGGCCCACTCGTGGGCGACTGCACTGGCACAGGGCCCCTCATAATACAAAAAAGTGCCTTTGATGGTGGAAGTGCCCACTCACCGTCAGACACACCAGCGTACTATCAGGGGCCCTGTGCCAGTGCCGTCACCCACGAGTCGGCCCCCCCTGCTTACTCAGGGCCCCAGCACTTGCAAAACTTACCTCTCCATGATCCACCGCTGTGATGTCTTCCGCGTTTCCGGACAGTGACATTCAGGTTAGAGAGCGTGATGACGTCACATTGTACGCCCTCTGCCTAAATAGTCCAAGTGCAGAGAGCTGTAAGATGGTGATGCTGAGGAGTCCAGAGTAGAGCAGAGCACAGCGAGGAGAGGTATTTCATTTTTTTTAATGTTTGGAGCAATATATGGGGAGCATTATACACAGGAGAATTATATATGGGGCACAGCATACAATTGAGCATCATAGATAGGGCCCATCATACACTGGAGCATTCTAAATGGGGGACATCAGACACAGGAGCAACATTTAGAGGGCCCATTATACACTGGATCATTAATAATGGAGCCCATTATATATGGAGCATGATTTTGGCCCATAAGACTTTGGGGCATCATCCATGGGGCCCATCATATACTGGAGCATTCTAAATGGGGCAGATCAGACACTGGATCAGCATCCATGGGGCCCATCATATACTGGAACATTCTAAAATGGGGAAAACAGACACTGGAGCAGCATTTACGGGGCCCAATATACACTGGATCATTAATAATGGGGCCCATTATATATGGAGCATGATTTTGGACCATAAGACACTGGAGCTTCATCCATGTGGCCTATCATATAGTGGAGCATTCAAAATGAGGCAGATCAGACACTGGAGCAGCATCCACGGGACCCATAATACACTGGAGCATACTAAATGGGGGACATCAGACACTGGAGCAACATTTACGGGGCCCATTATACACTGGATCATTAATAATGGGGCCCATTATATATGGAGCATGATTTTGGCCCATAAGACACTGGAGCATCATCCATGAGGCCCATCATATACTGGAGAATCATATGAGGTTCATTATTTATGGGGCATCATATAGGGTATGGAGCATCATACGGAGTACATATGGGGCCTATTCTGTATGGAGCATTATATGGAGCCAATTCTGGATGGGGCCCATCATATACTGTATGGAGCTTTATATGCGACTCCTCATATTGTATGGAGCAATATGTGGGGCTCATTGTACTCTATGGGGACAGTCCTATACTTTATGGCACATATGGGGACTATCATATACTGGAGCAGTATATGGAGCTCATCATATACTGTATGAAACATTAAGACAAAGCGTCAAATACAGCACTATAATTATAGTAGAATGGAAGCAAACTTGCTTCACTCCAAAATCGGCCCAATGGCCCATATGGTATAGATGAAATAATCCGAAGAGTTAATATTACACACCAGAACAAAGGAGTATAGGCAACATCTTTTTTATAAGAAATACAAAAAACTTTATTAATAAACAATTTGTTGTGAATGTGTTTGAAATGAATTCTGAGCATAAGCTCCCTCTGGTGGTTACAAACAGTACTGAACCATTCAATGAGGATTGGCAATCAGGAGTTACAGACTGGTCTTATATAAGGGAGGTTCCCTCCCATCATGGTTGCCGGTGATCAATTGTTCTTGTCTCAACTGTGGTTCCTGGTTTTCTTGGAAGCTTTCTGAGTCTTGCCTCTTCTCCTGCTATCAGATAAGATATTTTCTGCTTTTATTTTTGTGCTTGCTTTTTGCATTGTTCCCTGCACTTCTGTGGAGGTCAGCCAGGTCCCCTCCGGGGGCTTGTGCTCCTCTCAGTTTATCTGAGCCACTGTTATTTGTTCATTTGCCTTTTCCAGTTTTTTCAGTGGCTGCGGCTTAGTTTTGTTACACCAGAGAACTAATTTAGGTGGTAGAGGTCGTGTGATCTCAGGTGTTTTTGCAATTAGTAGAGTTGGTATTTTTTAGGGTTTTTTGGATTGCAGTAAGTGTCCTTCCTATCCTTTTCTTTCTAGGCAGATTGGGCCCCAACGTTTGCTCATACTATTTTCTGTCTGTGTCTGTATTTTCTCTTGTCTAACCGCCATTACATGTTTGGGGGCTTCCTATGTTCTTTGGGGATCTGCTCCGGGGCAGATAGCTTTCCTTTTTCTATCTTTAGGTGTAGTTAACCTCTCAGGCTGTGACGAGGCATCTAGGACCAACGTAGGAACGCTCCACGGCTGCCTTTAGTTGTGGTGGTTAGTCAGGGTACTGCAATCCAGTAGATTCCAACCTCTCTGGTGTATTGCCGTTTTTGCCTGCTCTCCTCAGCTACCAAATCATAACACAATTAATGCCAACAATAATGGCCCAAAATTCAGGGATGAATGGAGGAACAAACTGCAGGTATCAATGCAGGGGTTACACAGACTAAATAGTAACCAGGGTGAGTCAAAATCATCCGATTAACACTTACATAGTGTAATTAATGGTGAATGCCATAGAATAGTTGTATACCATCAAAACCAATACAATCCGTCAATCATCATGTTGCACATCATATTATATTGTTAATGACTCTTACCCATATCGAAAGGTCAACTCCGTGCGCCCCCTGCAGACCCCTTGACGCGCGTTTCGCGACAGTGCTTTTTCAAAAGGGGAATGAAATATTATATGGGACCAATTATTATGTATGGAGCAATATATGGGGCTCATTATTCTGTATGGTGCACTATACTGTCCGGTATTTGAGCTATTGTAGATTTTAACATAGATATCAGTCATGTCATGTAATAAGTGAAGTATTTTTCATTGTACTATACCTATATTTCTGTGCCGTATCGGAGCATGATGAATTGTGGCATGTGTTAAAGGGGCCCACTGACACTCTTTGGCCTGGGGCACACGAAAACCGGGAGCCAGCATTACCCCCCCACAAGTTTAGCCAAATAACCCCCAGTTTTCAACACGTAACTATTATTATAAAGTTAATTAATGTTGCCAAGCTTAAGTAATAAGAATTTATGTTGCTGGCATTGAAATGGGCACTGTAGGTGTGTTTACTGTCCTCCACTCTCTGACGACTTTGCTTCCCCATTGATTTGCATTGTGTTTCGTGTTTCAGTCGGACCCCAGACTTTTCCCGATAGTCGTTCGATTTCGTTCGACCCGACTTTTGAGAAAGTCGGGTTTCATGAAACCCGACTCGACCCTAAAAATGGGAAAGTCGCTCATCTCTATTTGGCACATCTTCCCTTCTGAGCTTTGCACTGTGCCTCAGAAAAGTAGTAGTTCCCCACATATGGGGTATCAGCGTACTCAGGAAAAATTGGACAACAAATTATATTGTGCAATTTCTCCTGATACCCTTATGAAAATGCAATATTTTGTACAAAACCACATTTATGGGGAAAATTTGATTTTTTTTATTTTTTACGGGTCAACGTTATAAATTTCTGTGAAGCACCTGAGGGTTCAATATGCTCACCACACATCTAGATCAGTTCCATGAGAAGCTAGTTTCCAAAATGTTGTCACTTATGGGGGATTTTCACTGTTTAAGCACATCAGAGGCTCTCCAAATCAGCCAATTGTTCCAGCAAATTTTGCACAACAAAATTGCACAACAAATTGTGCAGTCCATTTTTCCTGTTACCCTCTCAAAAAGAAAAAAATTGGGATCTGAAATTTTAGAGGGGAATGAACTTGTGTTCATTTTTTTCACATTCCAAAAATTCCTGTGAAGCACCTAAAGGGTTAATAAATTTATTGAGTGTGGTTTTGAGAACCTTGAGGGGTGCAGTTTTTAGAATGGTCTCACTTTTGGGTATCTTTTATCATATAGAGCCCTCTATGTGACTTCAAATGTGATGTGGTCCTTAAAAATGGTGTAAAAATGAGAATTTGCTGGTCAAACTTTAACTTTTATAACTTCCTAAAAAAATTTTGGTTCAAAAATTGTGCTGATGTAAAGTAGACATGTGGAAAATGTTACTTGCAAAATTTTCAAAATTTTCACCTAATTTCCATATTTTTCAACAATATATGCAAGTCTTATCGAATAAATTTTACCATTATCATGAATATATGTCACAAAAAATAATCTCAGAATCACCGGGATCCATTGAAGCGTTCCATAGTTATTACCTCATAAAGGGACAGTGGTCAGAATTGTAAAATCACCCTCGGGGGTAAAGGGGATAAGCATCATATTCATTTTCAGCACCACAAAATTGGTTAGGTTCAACTGTTTTTGTGTCTGAACCTATTTGACTATAGAACAGTGTTATCAGACACTGTTAGAGACAGGTCATGAGATATTTCCTAATGGAAGAATGTGATTACCTTCACTGTACTCTCAAATTAATTTTCTTCTCCATATCCCACCTCTGGACAACATTATTAGGAGCTCCAAATGTCGTAGCTTCCACTATTCCCTTACTACTCCAGGGATCAGAGATCAACAGATTCCAGAGGAGGGCAGCCAGGCACATGAATCACAGTTTATCTAGAGAACTTGAATTCCTTCTTCAAATTCAGGCAATGTCATTTCAATAAGTTGATTGTACCCATCTCTCAATATCTTGCTTTTCAGTATTACAATTCACGGCAAATATTATTCGATGACAATTTTTTTGTGCGATAATTTGACAAACTTGGTGAATTCATATTTTCTAAAGATCCGCACATGTTTAGGAATGACAAATATACTGTATTATGATAATATATCATATAATATGAAATATGAATTATAGTAGTAATTCATACAGTGTAATTTTTAAATGAAGGAAGATTTATTTAAGAAAAATGTTGAAAATTAATTGCCAAACTAAATATTCATTTCAATATGTTCAGATGGTGTATTTTTATCCTCTTTCTGGATTTATATTAATACTTTTCATGATGAACATGAGAAAAAAAAACAAAATTTACATAATTGACATTTTCAAATTGCTTTAGTTTATATTTTAACAGCATGATTCCTAAAATATATGTGTAAAATATTTAAAAAAGCTAAAAATCTAAAATTAAATACAAATAAAATTATTTTACCATTTTTTCTGTATTTTGGGGCAAACCAAATAGGCTGGCTGGGTTGAATACTTGAATAATTGTATTAAAACTTGATGAACAATTTTAACCCCATCCCAACATGGGATCTAATATTACTCCACTTGTTTACCCTCTACAGTCGTGCTGAGTGAGAGCCCATCAGCTGTTGCAGAAGTATACATGACTGCTGCTTTTGTTTCACCAAGCACAACACATCTTTATTGTTCCACCTTAACAGCTGTGCCACCACCTCACTCACAGTCCAGCAGTTTATCTTGATCACCTTACTCCGTCCTCTCTCAGCACAGTAGCCAGCCCTCGGTCTCGCAGTTATGGTCACTTAAAAGAATGTTTCCTCCTATACATGCCAAAACTAAGAGGTTGACCTACACCATCTCAAATTTATTGGCCACAGAAATGCTGCCTTACCGCCGGGTGGATACAGACGATTTCCGAAAGTTGATGGCAGTCGCAGTCCCCCAAGTATCAGTTGCCCAGTCGCCATTACTTCTCTAAAAAACTGTGCCTGTGTTACACCAGCATGTCACAGAAAACATCACTCGTTCTCCGAAAAATCTACTTCTGCCACGGAGTAAAGATGAGCGACTTTCCCTTTTTTCGGGTCGAGTCGGGTTTCATGAAACCCGACTTTCGCAAAAGTCGGGTCAAGTGAAATCGGCCGACTATCGGGAAAAGTCAGCGATTCGGCCGAAACACGAAACTCAATGCAAGTCAATGGGGAATACAAGTCGGCAGGGGTGGAGGACAGTAAACACAACTACAGTGCCCATTTTCAGAGCCGGCGGGCGGCTCAGCCAAAGAGAGATGCCGTCACGGCTTTGAGCGGTGCGGGATTCAAATCCCCCGCCGTGCAGCACCGCTCATTGGCAGAGCGGCGGGAGGCTCAGTCAATGAGCGGCGCGGGATTCAAATCCCCCGCCATTGGCTGAGCGGTGCCGCACGGCTTTGCTATGTGTGTGTGTGTGTGCGTGCGCGAGGCTGTGTGTGTATGCAGGCATCGTCCGATGGGACTACAAGTCCCATCCGGCTATGCCTGCTACACTGTCAGTGAGTGATAAATTAGCCAGTGATGGGATAGTAGTAGTCCCATCATCCAGCTAATGTGTTGAATGTAAAAAAAAACATACATTACATACACAACATACAGAACATACAACACATAACATACATATAACACAGAATATACATATAACATACAACACATAACATACATATAACACATAACATACAGTACATACATATAACATACAACACATAACATACATATAACACATAACATTCATATAACACATAACAAACAGTACATACATATAACACATAACATACAGAGCATACATATAACACATAACATACAGAACATACATATAACATACAACACGTAACATACATATAACATACAACACAAAACATACAGTACATACACAACATACAGAGCATACATATAACACATAACATACAGTACATACATATAACATACAACACATAACATACATATAACATACAACACATAACATACAGAACATGCATATAACACATCACATACAGAGCATACATATAACACATAACATACAGAACATACATATAACATACAACACATAACATACAGAACATACACATAATATATAATATACAGAACATACACATGACATTCAACACATAACATAGAGTACTTACTTACCAATCACCTATTCCCCGATGCCATCGTCTCCTGTAATAAAAATAAAATAATAAAAGCAACCTATACATCACCTGTCCGCCGTAGTCCAGATAATAACGAGTGTCCCACGACGATCTCTGGTCTAGAACGCTGACATCGGGTGATTTCAACGCTCTACACCGCCACTGCGATATACTGACATCGACGCCGGGAGAGAATGATGTCACTTTCGTTCATTCTCTCACTGGCAATGCTGGGTGAGAAAATTCCCATGCAGCATTGCCATAAAATGAGAGAATGAACTCAGTGATGCACTGCAGGAGCCATTGTCTCCTGTCAATGAATCACTGCAAGGTACTACAGAGCAGTGGCATCACCTGATGTCACTGTTCTTTAGGGGAGACCATCGTGAGACATTTGTTATTAATTGGACTGCATCGGACAGGGAGTATATGGTCATTTTATTTTTTTACGTTTTATTACAGGAGATCGAGGGCGTCGCTTGAATCTGAGCATATAATAAAGATATGAAAACCGTGTTGCGTTTTATTTCATTAAACTACTTTATTCTTATGCGTGTGTTGTTTTTTAACCCTTTATTAATATAAGATTAATATTGGATAGGCGTCTTATTGACGCCTCTCTATTATTAACTGGGTTTAATGTCACCTTAAAATAGCAAGGTGATATTAACCGCTTATTACCCCATATCCCACTGCTACAGGAGAGTGGGAAGAGAGGGTCTAAGTGCCAAAATTGGTGCATCATAAAGATACGCCAATTCTGGGGTGGCTGGGTGCTGTTTTTTTTAGCCAGGGGGGTGCGTCAATATCCATGGCCCCTTCCTAGGCTATGAATATCAGCCCGCAGCTGTCTGCGTAGACTTTCTGGCTATAAATTACTAGGGGACCCCACATCATTTTTTTGGGGGGGTCCCCCTATTTTAATAGCCAGTAAAGGCTAGCTGTGGTTTGATATTCATAGCCTGGGAAGCTCCATGCGTATTAACCCCTTCCCAGGCTAGAAATATTGGCCCAAGACGTCAGCTTTTCCCCTCTGGTGCAGAAATTTGCGCGGAGCTCACACAATTTTTTTTCCGATTCTTTTTTAAATTAACGTTATTGCGTGAAGATTTTGTGTGTGTGCGCGTGCGTGGGTTTTTATCTATTTATGTACCATTACTTTTTATCTTTATATTATCTATATTAATTTTATTATCTATTATTATTATGATATTTCTATTATCTATCTATTTTCTTCATCCATCTTTCTTTATTATTATCTATCTTCTATTATCTATCTATCTATCCATCTTTCTTTCTATCTATTATCTTCTATCTATATACCTATCTATTATCTATCTATTATCTATTATCATCTATCTATCTATTATATCTATCTATTATCTATCTATTATCTATCATCTATCTATCTATCACTATCTATCTTCTATCTATCTATCTTTATCTATCTATCTATTATCTATCTATCTTCTATCTATCTTCTATCTTCTATCTGTCTATCTATCTATCTATCTATCTATCTATCTATCTATCTTCTATCTATCTATCTATCTATCTATTATCTATCTATCTTAATCTATCTATCTATCATCTATTTATTATCTATCTATCTATCTATTTATTATCTATCTATTATCTTTTTATTTATTATCTAGCTATCTGTCTATCTATCTATTATCTATCTATCTCTCTCTATCTGTCTATGGCCGGAGTCACACACACCGTATAAAAATCGGACCGTATTATACGGCCGTAATACACAGAAAAGTACCCTGAACAGTGATCCGTATGTCATCCGTGTGCAATGCGAGGATGCGATTTCCTCACATGAAAATATCTGTGTGTCATCTGTATGGCATCCGTATGGCATCCGCACGGCGAGATTTTCTCGCCGGCTTGCAAAACCGACATATAATGGATCCAAATGACAGTTTTAAATTCACAAAAGAAAGAATAGATATATACACATAGAATACATATATATATATATATTATATATATATATATATATATGTCATTGTGACACGTATATAGGGTACATACCTATTTGCGAGAAAAAAAACGGTCCATTTTCTGGATGGAAAAAACGGTCCGATTCTATGCAATTGGCATGCGATTGTCATGCGATTTGTATGCGACTATTAATCGCACCATCCGTTTTCCATCTGTTTTCCATCCGTATGCAATGTGATTTTAACATGAGGTTTTATATAGAGCAGTTCTCTCTATGTAAAAGTTCTTGTTAAAATAACATTGTAAAAAGAACTCTACACATCATTTTAAAATGCAAATAATCCTATATATATATATATATATATATATATATATATATATATATTATTATATAGTTCATTCTTCTACATAGCAGAATAGCGCTAATTCAATTGCCGGCTTCTGTAAAATCATTACAGAATCCGACATGAAATGACACATGGTTTACATACAGTAAACCATTTCATTTCATGTAGTTTGATATAAAGTTTTAATTAGTGTTGAGCGATACGATACTGCAAATATCGGGTATCGGCCGATATTAGCTGTATCGGGCTTTCGATTCCGAATACCGATATTTTCTTCATATCGAATACCGGAATCGGATTTGTCACTGTCACTGTGAGTGTCCGTCGGTCGGGTCTGTCAGGAGTCAGCGGCACTTACCTGGCAGAAGATCTCCGGCGGTCACGTCCTGGACTGCTTGATGGCCGCCATTATCTTCTCCCTGGCGGTCACATGCAGTTTTTCGCGATAACTGCAGTGACTGCAGGGTAATCCCGGCCGTAAACCAGTCCGATGACGTCACCGCCGGGGAAGCAGGTAATCAGCTGTGCTGCGCCGGGATGACAGGCTCTGCCTGTCATTCTGATGTAGCAGAGCTGGATCGTTGTGGGACACTCGTTACTATGGACTGCGTCGGTCAGGTGGTATACTTTTTTTTTTTTTTTTTTCATTTTTTACAGGAGATCGATGGCGTCGCAGGATGAGACTGTAATAAAAGTAATGAAAACTGTGTTTTTTTTTTTTTTATTAAATTAAAAAACTTTTTTATGAACATTCACCCGTCCGGGTACATCAACAATTTAACTATTTACATACAGGGACCCTGTCCGGGTTATTTATAATTCTTTGGCAGGGGTGTTCCAGGTACCACCTGGTACTCTTCTGATGCTTGCCAAACATCCGAGACACCAAGGACCACCAGGACCTGATGACGTCGTGTGGCCTGTACTGTCAAGTCGTGACCGGCTATCTGGGTCTGTGTGGCCACCTCTTTCATCTCCCTTCGGGTCTGGAACCCTATGTCCCGGACTGAACGAACCCCAGGGGGCCTAACAGGCGCCGGGTACGGGCCAGCTATACTTATCATGTCCATAGCTGGGGCTGCTGAGGAGACCACTGAGGGAGGCTGGGGAGATTTACGGCGTGGGGTGGGCACTTTTGCAGAGGCCTGGATGTGGGAGGCTGAAGGCTCCGAGGGTCTCACAGGTTCCTGACACTCTGGGGAGTAGGGGTCGCACCTGGTAACATTTAGGGCGTACCATCCATTGTAACCCCAGTGTCGGGTGTAAGTCACCAAGACTCCTGGCAACAGGTCCTTCCCCGGGTGTCCTTCTGGGAGGTGAGCCTCCATGTCCCGCCAGTTCACAAAAACTTCTAAATAAAGTCCAGGCTCCTGGATGAAGCCCCAACCACCTTTCAATTTAAAGCTCCGTACTGCACCCTTACGCCGCGGCTCCCACAGGGTTCCTTTATCTTTTCTCATCCGGTCCTTATCTGCCCGGTCCTTCTCCAGGTTACCTTGCCGAAGCTTTTGGGTTTCTCGCTGCTCCCTTTGTCGCTCTGCTTCCCGCTCCCAACGTCTCCACTCTTCCTCCTGACGCCGGTTGAAATTCTCCTCCACCAGCAGCTCCATGTCTCCACCATCAAACTGCAGCTTACAGTGTCCGGTTTGCGGCAGCTCTCCTGGCGCCCCCCAGTCCTGGCGGCGCTCACCTGCGGAGGAAGCAGCCGGCACTGGAACAGATGACAGTCGGGGCTCCGGTACAGGCAGGTAGTGCTCTGGTGCCTGCGCGGCCTCCTCCATGAGGACGGGTGTCGCTTCTTCTGTCTCAGCGACGGGGGCAGACAGCGGGATCTGGGGTGCTGCCGGTGCAGAGTTTTTGCAGGAACGGGTGCCTCCACTGCGACAACGTCAACCGGATCACATTGCAAGGGCTGGGATGCCCGCACGGACTCCTCTACTAGAACGGGTGCCTCACCTTCTTTACAGACACTTCAGGTAAGAGGGATTGGCGCCGTTCCAAGTTGAGTTTTAGGGCACGCCAGCTGGCTTCCATCCTGGCGACCTCCTCCCGGTGCCGGGCCAGGCCTCTTAGGGTATCCTCCGCTTCTTGCAGCGTAGGAGGGTTTCCAGGCCGGGTGCCCAACGGTGGTTCCGTGGCGATCGGGTCGCTTCCGTTGGGGGGAGAGCTCTGACTGCTCCATCCCTTCACACTTCTGCTCGTGTCCATTAGCCATCTCTGCCAAGTCACATGTGTCATTAGCATCTGGAGAGGGCCCCTCTTTTGTAGGGAGGCGGGACCTTCGTGTTAGTTTCCGCACACTGAGGAGGATGAGGAGGCGGAACTGAAGAGCTGTGGGGCACGATCTTACATTGCAGTACCATTTACAGTGGTCGGCCATCGTTTTCGCGCCACTGAGTGAGTGTACACCCACGAAGAGCACGCCCTTCTTCTTCACCAGTGCCTCGTCGTGACGCAGATATGGCTGAAAAATGGCAAATACATTCTCTGATGATTTTAGCAATTCTCAAGCACAAAACCAGTTCAATTCAGGCACACAGGACTCGCTTATAGCGAGCTACAGAATCCTGTTCGTGACGCCCAAGTTGAGTCGCACAGAGCCAGAGGTTTTGGGGGTACTCGGCACCGAGCCCGTCGACTTCTATGGGGTATGTCACGGCTTTACCCGGCAATTGAATCAGAGTCTATTTTACTATGTAGAAGTGTATAAACTATAAATATATGTATATATATATGTCACAATGACATGTATATATATATATATGTATTCTATGTGTGTATATTTTGTGTTTACAATGAAAGAAAGGGTTTTTTTTGTTGCAATATTTTGTTCCCATAGACTTACATGGGACTTCCGGTATCAGAATCGGATATCGACGATATTTAGTGATATCGGCGATACTATTTCGATACGATATTTTTAGATATCGAGCAGTATCGCTCAACACTAGTTTTAATTAACAATTACATGAGTGCATGTGTGCATAATTTCATACATGTACGTGTTAATTAAGGGTACATACCAATTTTTGAGAAAAAAACGTTCCGTTTTCTGGATGGAAAAAAACCCTCTGACTCTATGCAATTGCCATGCGATTGTCATGCGATTTGTATTCGATTTTTAATTGCATCATCCGTTTTCCATCCGTATGCAATACGATTTTAACATGACATTTCACATAGAGCATTTCTCTCTATGTAAAAACTCATGTTAAAATCACATTTAAAAAAAACAACTGTACACAAAAAGCTAATAATTATATATATATATATATATATACAGTTATATGAAAAAGTTTGGGCACCCCTATTAATCTTAAGCTTAATGTTTTATAAAAATTGGTGTTTTTGCAACAGCTATTTCAGTTTGATATATCTAACAACTACTGGACACAGTAATGTTTCTGCCTTGAAATGAGGTTTATTGTACTAACAGAACATGTGCAATCTGCATTCAAACAAAATCTGACAGGTGCATAAGTATGGGCACCCTTATCATTTTCTTGTTTTAAATACTCCTACCTAATTTTTACTGACTTACTAAAGCACTTTTTTTGGTTTTGCAACCTCATTGAGCTTTGAACTTCATAGCCAAGTGTATGCAATCATGAGAAAAGCTACTTAAAGTGGCCACTTGCAAGTTGTTCTCCTGTTTGAATCTCCTCTGAAGAGTGGCATCATGGGCTCCTCAAAACAACTGTCAAATGATCTGAAAACTAAGATTATTCAACATACTTGTTCAGGGGAAGGATACAAAAAGCTGTCTCAGAGATTTAACCTGTCAGTTTCCACTGTGAGAAACATAGTAAGGAAATGGAAGAACACAGGGACAGTTCTTGTGAAGGCCAGAAGTGGCAGGCCAAGAAAAACATCAGAAAGGCAGAGAAGAAGAATGGTGAGATCAGTCAAGGACAATCCTCAGACCACCTCCAGAGAGCTGCAGCATCATCTTGCTGCAGATGGTGTCACTGTGCATCTGTCAACTATACAACACACTTTGCACAAGGAGAAGCTGTATTGGAGAGTGATGCGAAAGAAGCCGTTTCTGTGAGCACGCCACCGAGTCGGCTGAGGTATGCAAAAGCACATTTGGAGAAGTCATTTTCTTTTTGGAAGAAGGTCCTGTAGACTGATGAATAGTGTTGAGCGATATTGCTCGATATCTAAAAATATCGTATCGAAATTGTATCGCCGATAGCACTAAATATCGTCGATATCCGATTCCGATTGCGGAAGTCCAATGTAAGTCTATGGGAACAAAATATCGCAACTAAAAAAAACCTTTATTTCCTTGTAAACACTAAATATACACACATAGAATACATATATATATATATATATATATATATATTATATATATATATATACATGTCATTGTGACATATATATATATACATATATGTATAGTTTATACACTTCTACATAGTAAAATATCCTCTGATTCAATTGCCGGTAAAGCCGGCTTCTGTGAAAAGACAGAAGCACCCGACATGAAATGACACTTGGTGTACATAGGGTTAACCATGTCTTTTCATGTCTTTGCAATCTGATTTGCACAAACAATTACATCAGTCTATGTGTGCAAAATTTCACACCTGTAGGGGTTAATTAAAGGTGTAAATTTGTTGTAAAAAAAACGACTTTTTTGCTACGAATTTACACCTTTAATTAACCCCTACAGGTGTGAAATTTTGCACACTTACACTCATGTAATTGTTTGTGCAAATCAGATATTAAACTACATGAAAAGACATGGTTAACTCTATGTAAACCAAGTGTCATTTCATGTCGGGTTCTGCATTTTCACAAAAGCCGGCAATTGAATTAGCGGCTATTATACTATGTAGAAGTGTATGAACTATAAATATAAATATATATATATATGTGTCACAAATTTAATCACATGTATATATATATATATTGAGGTGTAAAATTGCTGAAAAAAAATGCGTGGGCTCCCGCCCTATTTTCGCAACCAGACAGACAAAGCCAGTGAGTGGGGCAGATAATAATAGCCCAGAGAGGGACCATTATTTTTGCCCCCCCCGGCTACTAACATCTGCCCCCAGACACCCCAGAAAGGGCAAATCTCTAATTAGATTTGCCCTTTCTGGCACTTTGCCCGTCTATTCCCATTGCCCTGTAGCGGTGGCGAATGGGTTAATAAGGGGTTAAAATGACCTTGCAATTGAAAGGTCACTTTAAGCCAGGTTAATAATTGAGAGCTGTCAATTAGACAACTATCAATTATTAATCCTATTGTATGAAAGAAAAATCAAGCACACACACTTTAATAAAAAAGAAGTTTAATGAAATAATCACACAGTTTTTGACCATATTTTATTTTCCTGCTAAAACCATTTCCTGTAATAAAAATAAAATAATAAAGCAAAATTATTCTTACCAATCCGATGTACAGTCAGGTCCCACGGTGTAATCCTTCAGAAAGGGTTAATGTTTACTGCAGGGACCACAGCTAATGCTGCAGCCTCACAGTAAACCCCCAAATGAATGAGTTCCTCTCCTGGCTGACAGGAGAGGAAGTGGAAAGCTTAATTGATTTGTTTCCACTTTCACTTCAGGTCAGCCAGGGACACAATCAGTGACGTCAGAGGGAACTGGTTAACAAAAATAGGGGATCCCCTCGAAAAAAATTGGCGTGGGTTCCCCCTATTTTTGTTAACCAGCCAGATGAAGCAGACCGCTGAGCCTGATTTTCAGGCTGTTAAGGAGCCAAGATCCATGGACCTTGCCAGCCTGATAATACCAGGCCACAGCAGTTTGCATATCTTGGCTGATTAACAAAAATAGGGGATCCCCTCGAAAAAAATGGCGTGGGTTCCCCCCTATTTTTGTTAACCAGCCAGATGAAGCAGACCCCTGAGGCCTGGTTTTTCAGGCTGGTAAGGATCCAATATCATGGACTGCAGCCTGATAATACCAGGCACAGCAGTCTGCTTAGCTTGGCTGTTAACAAAAATAGGATCCCTCGAAAAAAACGGCGTAGGGGTCCCCCTATTTTTGTTAACCAGCCAAGTAAAATGCAGACTGCTGCGGCCTGGTATTAAAAGACTGTCAAGGCCCATGGATTTTGGCCCTCAACAGCCTGATAATACCAGGCTACAGCAGCCCCACATTTGGCGCATCAAAAGATGTGCCAATTGTGGCACTTTACCCGGCTCTTCCCACTTGCCCTGTAGCGGTGGCAAGCGGGGTAATAAGGGGTTAATGTCACCGTTGATTGCACGGTGACAATAAGCCCGGTTAATAATGGAGAGGCGTCAATAAGACACCGATCCATTATTAATCCCAAAGTTATTAAATGCATAAAAAAAAGACAAAGCAAGAAAAAAGTATTTTAATGAAATAAAAGAGACAACACAGTTTTCATTTCTTTTATTGTACTCTCATTCCTGCGACGCCATCGATCTCCTGTAAAAAAAGAAAAAAAACAAACCAACAGTATACCACCTGTCCGACGCAGTCCATAGTAACGACAGTCCCACGACGATCCAGCTCTGCTACATCGCAATGACAGGCAGAGCCTGTCATCGCGACGCAGCACAGCTGATTACCTGCTTCCCCGGCGGTGACGTCATCGGACTGACTGCTTTACGGCCGGGATTACCCAGCAGTCACTGCAGTTATCGCGAGAAACTGCATGTGACCGCCGGGGAGAAGAGGATGGCGGCCATCAAGCAGTCCGGGATGTGACCGCCGGAGATCTTCTGCCAGGTAAGTGCCGCTGACTCCTGACAGACCCGACCGACGGACACTGACAGTGACAGACCCGACCGACGGACACAGACAGTGACAGTGACAAATCCGATTCCGGTATTCGATATGACGAAAATATCGAAACGAATTATCGAAAGGCCGATAGAGCTAATATCGGCCGATAGCCGATATTTGCATTATCGTATCGCTCAACACTACTGATGAAACCAAGATTGAGTTGTTTGGTCATGCAAAAAGGCGTTATGCATGGCGTCAAAAAACACAGCATTCCAAGAAAAACACTTGCTACCCACAGTGAAATTTGGTGGAGGTTCCATCATGCTTTGATGCTGTGTGGCCAATGCCGGCACCGGGAATCTTGTTAAAGTTGAGGGACGCATGGATTCCACTCAGTATCAGCAGATTCTTGACAATAATGTTCAAGAATCAGTGACAAAGTTGAAGTTACGCAGGGGATGGATCTTTCAGCAAGACAATGATCCAAAACACCGCTCCAAATCTACTCAGGCATTCATGCAGAGGAACAATTACAATGTTCTGGAATGGCCATCCCAGTCCCCAGACCTGAATATCATTGAACATCTGTGGGATCATTTTAAGAGGGCTGTCCATGCTCGGCGACCATCAAACTTAACTGAACTGGAATTGTTTTGTAAAGAGGAATGGTCAAAAATGCCTTCATCCAGGATCCAGGAACTCATTAAAAGTTACAGGAAGCGACTAGAGGCTGTTATTTTTGCAAAAGGAGGATCTACTAAATATTAATGTCACTTTTCAGGTGATGTGCCCATACTTATGCACCTGTCAAATTTTGTTTGGATGCAGATTGCACATTTTCTGTTAGTACAATAAACCTCATTTCAAAGCAGAAACATTACTGAGTCCAATAGTTATTAGATATATCAAACAGAAATAGCTGTTGCAAAACACCAATTTTTATAAAACATTAAGCTTAAGATTAATAGGGGTGCCCAAACTTTTTCATATAACTGTATATATATATATATATATATATATATATATATCCACCTCACATGTAAACCGCCATGGATTAAATGGCGCTATAATAATAAATAATAATAATAATATATATATATATATATACATATATATATATATATATATATATATTATATATATATATATATGTATATATATATATATACAGTACAGACCAAAAGTTTGGACACACTTTCTCATTTAAAGATTTTTCTGTATGTTCATGACAATGAAAATTGTAGAATCACACTGAAGGCATCAAAAATATGAATTAACACATGTGGAATTATACATTACACTATACAAAAAACTGTGAAACAACTGAAAAAATTTCTTATATTCTAGGTTCTTCAGAGTAGCCACCTTTTGCTTTGATTACTGCTTTGCATGCAGAAAAAGGTGAACGGATGGACTCTACATGCCTAGTCCCCACCGTGAAGCATGGAGCAGTTGGTGTGATGGTGTGGGCGTGCTTTGCTGGTGACATTGTTGGGGATTATTCAAAATTGAAGCGGTGAGCAGTCCAGCTCACCCCAAACCATCTCGATTGGTTTCAGGTCTGGTGACTGTGGAGGCCAGGTCATCTGGCGTAGCACCCCAACACTCTCATTCTTGGTCAAATAGCCCTTACACAGTCTGTAGGTGTGTTTGGCGTCATTGCCCTGTTGAAAAATAAATGATGGTCCAACTAAACGCAAACCGGATGGAATAGCATGCATCTGCAAGATGCTGTGGTAGCCATGCTTGTTCAGTATGCCTTCAATTTTTAATAAATCCCCAACAGTGTCACCAGCAAAGCACCCCCACATCATCACACCACCTCCTCCATGCTTCACAGTGGGGACCAGGCATGTAGAGTCCATCTGTTAACCTTTTCTGCGTGCAAAGCAATAATTAAAGCAAAAGGTGGCTACTTTGAAGAACCTAGAATATTAGACATATTTTCAGTTGTTTCCCTCTTTTTTGTAAAGTGTATATATATAGGTCATACACTGATACATAGCAGAATAGCTGCTAATTCAATTGCCGGCTTTCATTACAGAATCCGACATGAAATGACACATGGTTTACATACAGTAAACCATTTCATTTCATGTAGTTTGATATATAGTTTTAATTAACAATTACATGTGTGCATATGTGCAACATTTCATACATGTAGGTGTTAATTAAATGTGTAAATTCTTTGAAAAAAAATGCGTGGGCTCCCACAGTATTTTTGCTACCAGACAGGGAAAGCCAGTGAGTGAGGGCAGATAATAATAGCCTAGGGAGTGTGCATTTTTTTTTGCCCTCTCTCGCTACTAACATCTGCCCCCCAGCTTCCCAGGAAAGGCACATCTATAATTTAATGCGCCTTTTCTGGTGTTTAGCCCGTCTATTCCCATTGCCCTGTAGCTGTGGCTAATGGGTTAATAATGGGTTAATGCCACCTTGCTATTGAAAGGTGACAATAAGCCAGGTTAATAATGTAGAGTTGTCAATTAGAAAACTATGCATTATTAATCCTATAGTATTAAAGGGTTAAAAAAACACACACATTAATTAAAAATGATTTTAATGAAATAAATACACATAGCTTTTGACCATATTTTATTTTACTGGTAATCCTTCCAAATCCCTTGTTCTCCTGTAATAAAAATAAAATAATAAAACAACGATATTCTTACCTCTCCGGCGCTCAGTCAGGTCCCTTGCTGCAATCCATCTGAAAGGGTTAACATGTATACAGCGGGGACCGCTGCTTAATGCTGGCATCCTCGCTGTAAACACTCGAATGAATGAGTTCCTCTCTGCAGCTCACAGAAGAGCTGATTAGTGTGGGAAGCTTAACTGATTTATTCCCACGCTATTCAGTTCACTTCAGGTCAGCCGGGGACTCTGCACAGCCTCTGTGAAGTCAGAGGTAATCCCCAGCTGACCTAAAGTGAACTGAATAGTGTGGGAAACAATCAATTAAGCTTCCCACACTAATCAGCTCATCTCCTGTGACCCGGGGAGATGAGCTCATTCATTCGGGGGTTTACAGTGAGGCTGCCAGCATTAGCTGGGGTCACCGCTGTAAACATGTTAACCCTTTCAGATAGACTGCAGCGTGGGACCTGATTGAACACCGGAGAGGTAAGAATATGGTTGCTTTATTATGTTATTTTTATTACAGGAGAACAAGGGATTCGGAAGGATTAAAAATAAAATAAAATATGGTCAAAAACTGTGTATTTATGTGTGCGTTTTTTTAACCCTTTAATACTATAGGATTAATAATGCATAGTTGTCTAATTGACAGCTCTACATTATTAACCTGGCTTATTGTCACCTTTCAATAGCAAGGTAGCATTAACCCATTATTAACCCATTAGCCACCGCTACAGGTCAATGGGAATAGACGGGCTAAGTGCCAGAAAAGGCGCATCTAATAATAGATGAGCCTTTTCTGGGGTGGCTGGGGGCAGATGTTAGTAGCCAGAGGGGGCAAAAAAAATGCACCCTCCCTAGACTATTATCATCTGCCCTCACTCACTGGCTTTCCCTGTCTAGTGACAAATATACTGTGGGAGCCCACACATTTTTTTTCAAAGAATTTACACATTTAATTAACACCTACATGTATGAAATGTTGCACACATGCACTCATGTAATTGTTAATTAAAACCATATATCAAACTACATGAAATGAAATGGTTTACTGTATGCAAACCATGTGTCATTTCATGTCGGATTCTGTATTGAAAGCCGACAATTGAATTACCGGCTTTTCTGCTATGCAGAAGTGTATGACCTATATGTATATACAGTACAGACCAAAAGTTTGGACACACCTTCTCATTCAAGAATTTTTCTGTATTTTCATGACTATGAAAATTGTAGAATCACACTGAAGGCATCAAAACTATGAATTAACACATGTGGAATTATACATAACACTATACAAAAAAGTGTGAAACAACTGAAAATATGTCTTATATTCTAGGTTCTTCAAAGTAGCCACCTTTTGCTTTGATTACTGGTTTGCACGCAGAAAAGGTGAACGGCTGGACTCTACATGCCTGGCTCCCACCGTGAAGCATGGAGGAGATGGTGTGATGGTGTGGGGGTACTTTGCTGGTGATACTGTTGGGGATTTATTCAAAATTGAAGCGGTGAGTGGTCCAGCTCACCCCAAACCATCTCGATTGGGTTCAGGTCTGGTGACTGTGGAGGCCAGGTCATCTGGCGTAGCACCCCAACACTTTCCTTCTTGGTCAAATAGCCCTTACACAGCCTGGAGGTGTGTTTGGGGTCATTGTCCTGTTGAAAAATAAATGATGGTCCAACTAAACGCAAACCGGATGGAATAGCATGCCGCTGCAAGATGCTGTGGTAGCCATACTGGTTCACTATGCCTTCAATTTGAATAAATCCACAACAGTGTCACCAGCAAAGCAACCCACATCATCACACCACCTCCTCCATGCTTCACGGTGGGAACCAGGCATGTAGAGTCCATCCGTTCACCTTTTCTGCATGCAAAGCAGTAATCAAAGCAAAATGCGGCTACTTTGAAGAACCTAGAATATAAGACAAATTTTCAGTTGTTTCACACTTTTTTGTAAAGTGTAATGTATAATTCCACATGTGTTAATTCATAGTTTTGATGCCTTCAGTGTGATTCTACAATTTTCATAGCCATGAAAATGCAGAAAAATCTTTGAATGAGAAGGTGTGTCCAAACTTTTGGTCTGTACTGTATATATATATTATATATATATATATATATATATATATATAATTATTTGCTTTTGTGTACAGTTTTTTTTTACAATGTTATTTTAACATGAATTTTTACTTAGAGAGAACTGCTCTATGTAAAACCTCATGTTAAAATCTCATTGCATACGGATGAAAAACAAATGGAAAATGGATGGTGCGATTAAAAATTGCATATAAATCGCATGACAATCGCATGCCAATTGCATAGAATCGGACAGTTTTTTCCATCCAGAAAACAGACCGTTTTTTTTCTCGCAAATGGGTATGTACCTATATATATGTGTCACAATGACATGTATATATAAATTATATATATATATATATAATGTATTCTATGTGTATATATCTATTCTTTCTTTTGTGATTTTAAAACTGTCATTTGGATACATTATATGTCGTTTTGCAAGCCGGCGAGAAAATCTCGCCGTACGGATGCCATATGGATGACACACGGATATTTTGATGCGAAGAAATCGCTTCCTTGCATTGCACACGGTGACATACGGATCACTGTTCAGAGGACTTTTCTGCGTATTACTGCCGTATAATACGGTTCGATTTTTGTATGGTGTTTGTGACTCTGGCCATAGATAGATAGATAGATAGATAGATATGGGATAGATAAGATAGATAGATAGATAGATAGATAGATAGATAGATAGATAGACAGATAGCTAGATAATATATAGATAGATAGATAGATAGATAGATAGATAGATAGATAGATAGATAGATAGATAGATAAATAGAAAGATAGATAGATAGAAAGATAGATAGATGGATGG
Organism: Oophaga sylvatica; assembly: GCA_033576555.1. Lineage (NCBI taxonomy): Eukaryota > Metazoa > Chordata > Amphibia > Anura > Dendrobatidae > Oophaga > Oophaga sylvatica. The sequence continues at coordinate 33,117 of JARQOD010003350.1, read as the reverse complement.
ATATATAGATAATAAACATGATAGATAATAGATAGAAGATAGACAGATAGATAGAAGATAGATAGATAATAAATAGATGATAGATAATAGATAGATAGAAGAAAAACAGATAAATAGAAGATAGATAAATGATAGACAATAGATAGAAGATAGATAATAGATAGGTAGATAGATAGATAATATAGATAGATAGATAGATAATAGATAGATAGATAGAAGATAGATAGAAAATAGATAGATAATAGATAGATATCACATAGATAATAGATAGAATGGTACATAAGAAGCTAAAGACCCACGCAAAACACACACACACAAAATCTTCACGCAATAGCGTTAATTTAAAAAAAATGGGAAAAAATGGCGTGGGCTCCCGCGCAATTTTCTGCACCTGAGGGCCAATATTTCTAGCCTGGGAAGGGGTTAATACCCATGGAGCATCCCTGTCTATGAATATCAGCCCGCAGCTAGCCTTTACTGGCTATTAAAATAGGGGACCCCCCCAAAAAATGACGTGGGGTCCCCTAGTAATTTATAGCCAGAAAGGCTATGCAGACAGCTGCCGGCTGATATTCATATCTTAGGAAGGGGCCATGGATATTGGCGCACCCCCCTGGCTAAAAAAAACAGCACCAAGCCGCCCCAGAATTGGCGCATCTGTACGATGCACCAATTCCGGCACTTAGCCCCTCTCTTCCCACTCCCCTGTAGTGGTGGGATATGGGGTAATAAGGGGTTAATATCACCTTGCTATTGTAAGGTGACATTAAGCCCGGTTAATAATAGAGAGGCATCAATATGACGCCTATCCATTATTAATATTATTTTAAGAAAGGGTTAAAAAAAACAACAGGGTTGAAAAAAAAACAACACACGCATAAGAATAAAGTATTTTAATTAAATAAAACACAACACAGTTTCATATCTTTTTATACGCTCAGATCCAAGCGACGCCCTCGATCTCCTTTAATAAAACGTAAAAAAGTAAAACAACCATATATTCCCTGTACGATGCAGTCCAATTAATAACGAATGTCCCACGACGGTCTCCCCTATAGAACAGTGACATCAGGTGATGCTACTGCTCTGTAGGGCCTCCCAGTGATACACTGACAGGAGACAATGGCTCCTGCAGTGCATCACTAAGTTCATTCTCTCACTTTATGGCAATGCTGCGTGGGAATTTTCTCACCCAGCATTGCCAGTGAGAGAATGAACAGAAGTGACGTCATTCTCTCCCGGTGTCAATGTCAGTGCATCGCAGGGGCGCTGTAGATTGCTGACATCACTCGATGTCAGCGTTTTAAACCGGACATCGTCGTGGGACACTTGTTATTATCTGGACTATGGCGGACAGGTGACGTATAGGTTGCTTCATTATTTTATTTTTATTACAGTAGATGATGGCATTGTGGAATAGGTGATTGGTGAGTATGTACTCTTTGTTATGTGTTGTATGTTATATGTATGTACTGTATGTTATGTGTTATATGTATGCTCTGTATGTTATGTGTTGTATGTTATATGTATGTTATGTGTTGTATGTTATATGTATGTTACGTGTTGTATGATATATGTATATACTGTATGTTATGTGTTATATGTATGTTCTGTATGTTATGTGTTGTATGTTATATGTATGTTATGTGTTGTATGTTATATGTATGTTTCGTGTTGTACTGTATGTTATATGTATGTACTGTATGTGTTATATGTATGCTCTTTATGTTATGTGTCTTTTGTATGTTCTGTATGTTATGTATTGTATATTATGTGTATGTACTGTATATTATATGTTATATGTATGCTCTTTATGTTATGCGTTGTATGTTATTTGTATGTTATGTGTTGTATGTTATATGTATGTACTGTATGTTATGTGTTATATGTATGCTCTGTATATTATATGTTTGTACTATTTGTTATGTGTTGTATGTAGTGTTGAGCGATACGATACCGCAAGTATCGGGTATCGGCCGATATTAGCTCTATCGGACTTTCGATACTTAGTTCCGATATTTTCGTCTTATCGGATACCAGAATCGGATTTGTCACTGTCACTGTCAGTGTCCGTCGGTCGGGTCTGTCAGGAGTCAGCGGCACTTACCTGGCAGAAGATCTCCGGCGGTCACGGGCTGGACTGCTTGATGGCCGCCATCATCTTTCCCCGGCGGTCACATGCAGTTTCTCGCGATAACTGCAGTGACTGCTGGGTAATCTCGGCCGTAAAGCAGTCAGTCCGATGACGTCACCGCCGGGGAAGCAGGTAATCAGCTGTGCTGCGTCGAGATGACAGGCTCTGCCTGTCATTGCGATGTAGCAGAGCTGGATCGTCGTGGGACAGTCGTTACTATGGACTGCGTCGGACAGGTGGTATACTGTTGTTTTTTTTTTTTTCTTTTTTTACAGGAGATCGATGGCGTCGCAGGAATGAGAGTATAATAAAATTAATGAAAACTGTGTTGTCTCTTTTATTTCATTAAAATACTTTTTTCTTGCTGTGTCTTTTTTTTATACATTTAAAAACTTTGGGATTAATAATGGATCGGTGTCTTATTGACACCTCTCCATTATTAACCGGGCTTATTCTCACCGTGCAATCAATGGTGACATTAACCCCTTATTACCCCACTTGCCACCGCTACAGGGCAGTGGGAAGAGCCGGGTAAAGTGCCACAATTGGCACATCTTTTGATGCGCCAAATGTGGGGCTGCTGTAGCCTGGTATTATCAGGCTGTTGAGGGCCAAAATCCATGGGCCTTGACAGTCTTTTAATACCAGGCCGCAGCAGTCTGCATTTTACTTGGCTGGTTAACAAAATAGGGGGACCCCTACACCGTTTTTTTTTCGAGGGGATCCCCTATTTTTGTTAACCAGCCAAGCTAAGCAGACTGCTGTGGCCTGGTATTATCAGGCTGGCAAGGTCCATGGATATTGGATCCTTACCAGCCTGAAAAACCAAGCCTCAGCAGTCTGCTTCATCTGGCTGGTTAACAAAAATAGGGGGGACCCCACGCCAAATTTTTTTCGAGGGGATCCCCTATTTTTGTTAACCAGCCAAGCTAAGCAGACTGCTGTGGCCTGGTATTATCAGGCTGGCAAGGTCCATGGATATTGGATCCTTACCAGCCTGAAAAACCAAGCCTCAGCAGTCTGCTTCATCTGGCTGGTTAACAAAAATAGGGGGGACCCCACGCCAAATTTTTTTTGAGGGGATCCCCTATTTTTGTTAACCAGCCAAGATATGCAGACTGCTGTGGCCTGGTATTATCAGGCTGGCATGGAGGGTCGGACTGAGGCACCGGGACACCGGAGAAACCTACGGTGGGCCCCAGCTCCTGCGTGGTGGGCCCTGATTTGAAAGGATAGGTCGCGGGGCAGAGGGGGCGGTGGCCCCGGGCCCGCGCTCTGAGGGGGCCCACCCGGAGCTACGATACAGTTACATTCTGCGGCAGAGCAGGGACTGAACAGGTGTTGGGGGGGCCCGGTGCCAGCAGTGGGCCCCCCACCCGTCATCGGAGGGTCAGCTGTATCGGCATCCCCCTCTCAGCGTATGACAGCGGGCGCAATAACATCACCTGCCGGCGCCCGCTGTCAGACGCTGAGAGGGAGAACAGTGAGCAGCACAGGAGCCGGGAGGTGAGTTTTTTTTTTATTTTTTTTTAATGGGGGTGCAGTCGAGTCCTGGCTGGAGAAGTCGTCATGTCGGTGTGGGCCAGATGGAAAAGACATGAAAAGTGAACAATTCCATTAGAAAGAACATCAGCGGTAAGTCATTATCTGTACCTGTGCTGTAATCTATTATATGTTCTGTAGGACTGGTATTATTTAACACAGACCATATGGCGGTAATATCAATATTGGTCTTTTTATATATAGATTATTTTGGCCAACAGCGCGGTCATTTGCTGAGGTTCTCTGATGATGGGCCCACTCAGAAGTTTTGCCCCCACTAAACCAAAACCCTAGCTACGCCTATGGCTCTCTCTCTAGTCTTTCTTTCTCGCTCTCTGTTCTTTCCTTCTCACTCTCTGTTCTTTTTTCTCTCTGTTCTTTCTTTCTCTCTTTTCTTTCTTTCCTCTCTTTCTTTCTCTGTTTGTTCTTTCTCTCTCGCTGCTCTTTCTTTCTTTTCCTCAGTACCAGCCACTGTGCCCTCATTACCAGTCAGTGTGATCAGCAGTGCTAAATGGTTACGCTTGGGGCGAGGATATGGGTGTGATTAGCTGTGAAATGGGTGTTGTCGGGGCGTGGCCTAAAATTATCAGCGGCGCGCAACACGCGCCGCAGCCTTTAATCCTCTTTCCTGTCTTCCAAATTTGGGAGGTATGCTGTATGACCTCCCTACAACTTCTGGCCATGCTCCTGATGAGCGCGACGGATGGTCTCGTGAGGGATCTCCTCCCACACCTGGACTAAAGCATCCACCAACTCCTGGACAGTCTGTGGTGCAATGTGGCATGGCCTAAAATTTGATGCAGCAGGCACAGCGTGCCACAGCCTTTGTCCCTCTTTCCCTTCTTCAAAGGTTGGGAAGTATGATGGTAGGCCCTGCCTGTCATTGCGATGTAGCAGAGCTTGATCGTCGTGGGACAGTCGCTACTATGGACTGCGTCGGACAGGTGGTATACTGTTGTTTTTTTTTTTTTTTCTTTTTTTACAGGAGATCGATGGCGTCGCAGGAATGAGAGGATAATAAAATTAATTAAAACTGTGTTGTCTCTTTTATTTCATTAAAATACTTTTTTCTTGCTGTGTCTTTTTTTATACATTTAAAAACTTTGGGATTAATAATGGATCGGTGTCTTATTGACACCTCTCCATTATTAACCGGGCTTATTCTCACCGTGCAATCAACGGTGACATTAACCCCTTATTACCCCACTTGCCACCGCTACAGGGCAGTGGGAAGAGCCGGGTAAAGTGCCACAATTGGCACATCTTTTGATGCGCCAAATGTGGGGCTGCTGTAGCCTGGTATTATCAGGCTGTTGAGGGCCAAAATCCATGGGCCTTGACAGTCTTTTAATACCAGGCCGCAGCAGTCTGCATTTTACTTGGCTGGTTAACAAAAATAGGGGGACCCCTACAACCGTTTTTTTTTCGAGGGGATCCCCTATTTTTGTTAACCAGCCAAGCTAAGCAGACTGCTGTGGCCTGGTATTATCAGGCTGGCAAGGTCCATGGATATTGGATCCTTACCAGCCTGAAAAACCAAGCCTCAGCAGTCTGCTTCATCTGGCTGGTTAACAAAAATAGGGGGGACCCCACGCCAAATTTTTTTCGAGGGGATCCCCTATTTTTGTTAACCAGCCAATAGTGTTGAGCATTCCGATACCGCAAGTATCGGGTATCGGCCGATATTCGCGTTATCGGAATTCCGATACTTAATTCCGATACTTTTTCAATATCGTATACCGGAATCGGAAGTTCCCATAATTCTTTGAGAGGCAATGTGATTTTAGTCAGCCAATGAGGAATCCTACGAAGTGTGGGCACATCCTGTAATGCTGCGGTCATCTTAACTAATGGTATGGCTGTGATTGGCTGCTGAAATGATGTCAGAATGCACTATAAAAGGCGCCGCCGCCATTTTAGCGTCACTGTGCTGTGAACTCAGTAAGGGACAGAACGCTACTCTGCTCACTCTGAGGGACAGTTAGATATTGCGATTTTGTGTACTACTGTGCTTGAGGCAGGCTAGTTTACCAACCGCTGTGTAAAGCTTCATTTTGCCAGTGTTGTTTTAACAGCTCTGTGCAAGGTGTGTGTGTGACAGTGCAGGTGACGCTGCAGTTTGCTCTGCATCCACCGCTGTTTGTAGGCATCTGCACGTGTCACTGACTCTTTTTTTTTTTTATTTTATTTAGTGGAATTGGTGCAGCTCCATTATATTAGAAAAAAATCAAATCTATTAGTGTGACGTGCTTCCATCCGTATACAATACATTGGTTGCAAACACTATAGAAGTACAGAAAGGAGCCTTTCACAGCTACTGAACAGTTGTCTGCAGGGTTTACTGTAGTCTGTGAGCTTTTCATTTTGTGAGTGCAGATTACGCTCCAGTTAGTTCTTCAACCACTGCCGGTTGTAGTCTGCTGAGTGTGTGTCACTGCCTCATCCTTCACATTTTTCTCTAATTGGTGCTGCTCCATTTTAGTGGAAAAAAATCTAATCTATTAGTGTGACGCGCTTCCATCCGTATACAATACATTGGTTGCAAACACTATAGAAGTACACAAAGGGCCTTTAACAGCTACAGAACAGTTGTGTTTCAGTGTTCACTGTAGTCTGTGAGCTTTTCATTTTGTGAGTGCAGATTACGCTCCAGTTTGTTCTTCAACCACTGCCGGTTGTAGTCTGCTGAGCGTGTGTCACTGCCTCATCCTTCACATTTTTCTCTAATTGGTGCTGCTCCATTTTAGTGGAAAAAAATCTAATCTATTAGTGTGACGCGCTTTCATCCGTATACAATACATTGGTTGCAAACACTATAGAAGTACACAAAGGGGCCTTTAACAGCTACAGAACAGTTGTGTTTCAGTGTTCACTGTAGTCTGTGAGCTTTTCATTTTGTGAGTGCAGATTACGCTCCAGTTTGTTCTTCAACCACTGCCGGTTGTAGTCTGCTGAGCGTGTGTCACTGCCTCATCCTTCACATTTTTCTCTAATTGGTGCTGCTCCATTTTAGTGGAAAAAAATCTAATCTATTAGTGTGACGCGCTTCCATCCGTATACAATACATTGGTTGCAAACACTATAGAAGTACACAAAGGGGCCTTTAACAGCTACTCAACAGTTGTGTTTCAGTGTTCACTGTAGTCTGTGAGCTTTTCATTTTGTGAGTGCAGATTACGCTCCAGTTTGTTCTTCAACCACTGCCGGTTGTAGTCTGCTGAGCGTGTGTCACTGCCTCATCCTTCACATTTTTCTCTAATTGGTGCTGCTCCATTTTAGTGGAAAAAAATCTAATCTATTAGTGTGACGCGCTTCCATCCGTATACAATACATTGGTTGCAAACACTATAGAAGTACACAAAGGGGCCTTTAACAGATACTGAACAGTTGTCTGCAGGGTTCACTGTAGTCTGTGAGGAATAACCACACTTAGGCCTTATAACTTTTCTGACTTTCTTTATCAATCTACCAAGATGAAGAAGTCAGTGAGTAAGGCACGTGGTCGTGGTCGTGGCCGTGGATTTGCAGCAGGGAGAGGACGTGGGGATTCTGTGGCTGCTGCCGCACCCAGTGACACAGCATCCACCAGTTTTCCCCGTGAGCGTTCCTTTATGCGCACTTTTGTAGGAGCTCAGCGTACCCCCCTGCTGCGTCAAGAACAAATTGAAGCCGTTGTTGGTTGGATGGCAGCCAATGCATCGACTTCAATACCTTCCACCTCCTCTCAGGACCACAGCACTGTTGAACAACCATCAGTCTCTTCACCGCCTGCCAAATTGCCCAGGCAGTCAGAGAGCTCTGTACAGGAGCCAGCTGAGTCTCTGCTTCTGTTCTCAGAATCTGTTGGCTTGCAAACAGGGGCCCAGCTAAGCAGCATTCTGGAATGTGAAGAAGAGGCAGTATGCAGTGATGCGCAACAGCTGTGTCTCTCTGAATCTGAAGAGGCGGGTGAGCCAGTGCCGATGGTCAGCACACCGCAGAACGCATCTGATGATGATGAGACTCAGTTGCCAGTTTCTGTTGAGCATGGTGCTGGCCAGACCACCCAACAACAGCAGGTGTTGGAAGAGGGTAGTGGTGGAGATGATGAGGTCCAAGACCCAACATGGCGTGAGGAACAGGAAGGTGGTGGGAGCAGCTCTGAGGAAGAGATTGCCCCAACGGTCCAAACAGTAGGGAGAGGTAGGCTGCAGACTCGCTTGCCTGTAGCCTCCAGTTTGGCACCCGTTCGGAGCAGTTCTCTTACAACAGCCAAACCGGGCGCTCCCAGGACTTGCTCTGCGTGGTCCTTTTTTGATACAGTTGCAGATGATATTTGCTATGTCAAATGCAAGCTGTGTAATCAAAAAATTAAAAGAGGTAAAAGTGTCAGTAACCTTAATACAACAAATATGTGGAAACATGTGCGGTCAAAGCACTTTGTTGAGTTACAAAGACACACTGGAGATGTAGGCCAACCTACAGCAGCACCTACATCTTCAGCTCGTGTTGGAGCCTCTTCCTCCAGTTCACACACAGCTGTTTCGGCTTCCTCACAGGATCGCCATGGAAGAACCTCTGTCACTGTTGTCCAGAGACACAGTGTTATTCCACGCACAGCTGCAAGTTCCCTGTCATCCTCACACACCCAGGCCACAAAACAGCCATCGGTAGCACAGGCATGGGATAAAAGACGGCCATACTCGGCAAACCATCCACGAGCACAGGCTCTGAATGCTGGCATTGCAAAACTCCTGTCCCTTGAAATGCTGTCATTCAGGCTGGTGGAGACTGACAGTTTCCGTGAATTAATGGCATTGGCAGTCCCACAATACAATGTGCCCAGCCGATTTTATTTCAGCAGGCAAGCCGTCCCTGGTCTGCAAAAGCATGTTGAGGCAAAAATTAAACATGCGCTACTAAACGCCGTCAGTAGCAAGGTCCACCTGACCACCGATGCGTGGACCAGTACCCATGGCCAGGGACGATACCTTTCACTCACTGCCCATTGGGTGAATGTTGTGGAGCCGGGTACAGATCTTGCGAGTGGCGCTGTACGTGTTCTGCCAACTCCAAGGATTGCCGGAATTAAGTCTGTCCACATTGACTCCTCCTCCTACTCCAGTTCCTCAGAATCATCGCTGCAGGAGCCGTCACGGTCTACCTCCACATGGACCCGTGGACGCTTACCTGATGCGACCGATATGAGCACAGCCGTGGCCAAACGGCAACAGGCCGTTCTGAAATTAATTTACATGGGGAATCGAAGCCACACAGCGCAGGAGGTCTGGAATGCCATCAAGCAGGAGAGCGACGTGTGGTTTTTGCCAGCGAATCTCCAGCCAGGCTTGGTAGTGTGTGACAATGGCCGAAATCTGGTGGCAGCTCTGGGCCTTGGCAAACTCACTCACATACCATGTCTGGCACATGTGCTCAACTTGGTCGTGCAGAGTTTTTTGAGGGACTATCCGGATCTTGATGCACTGCTGCACAAGGTCCGCCTAGAGTGCGCTCACTTGCGACGTTCCAGCATGGCCAGATCGCGCATTGCAGCTCTGCAACGCAGATTGCGCCTTCCTGAACATCGCATCATATGTGACGTATCCACCAGGTGGAATTCAACGTTACATATGTTGGAGCGGTTGTGTGAGCAGCAGCCAGCAGTAATGGAGTATCAGCTGCATCAGGCGCAAGCAACACGCAATTTGCGCCGTCCACACTTCACCATTAATGAGTGGGCCACTATGAAGGACATGTGCCACGTTTTGCGTGCGTTTGATGAGTCAACGCGGATGGCGAGTGCAGATGATGCACTAGTCAGCCTGACTGTCCCCCTTATCTGCCTGCTTCAAAAAACACTGCAAGCAATAAGGGATGAGGTTTTGGAAGAGGTGGAGGATGAGGAGTCACAAATTCCATCACCTTCTGGAAAGTCAGCGCAACGTGGTTCCTCACAAAGGGCTGGGCAGGGCTCACTTTGTGAGGAGGATGAGGAGGAGGAGTCAATGGAGGAGGAAGACATCGCTCCAGAGGGAGGTACACAACGCTCTAGTCAGTATGTAGAGCGAGGGTGGGGTGATGCAGAGCAGGCAGAGATGACGCCTCTTGCAGAGGACAGCGTTTCTTTGCCAGTTGGGAGTCTGCAGCACATGGTTGATTTCATGCTGCAGTGCCTAAGAAACGACCGCCGCATCGCCCACATTCTCACGACGTCTGATTATTGGGTGTACACCCTCCTAGACCCTCGCTACCGGGACAACGTCAAAAGCCTCATCACAACCGTTGAACCGGGAGCGTAAAATGCGGGAGTACCAAGACACACTGGTGCAATCCCTAATGTTCTACCTTACTGCCGAGAGCACTGCTGCTGCTACTGCTTTACAAAGCAGCTCTGTGCGTCGAGGCAGTGTAGAGAGCTCTGCAACAAGAGGGAGCACACGCAGTGCCTCTGCACAGGGAAAGACCAGTATGTTAAAAATGTGGCAAAGTTTTGTGGCAGCGCCACAAATGTCTACACCATCCGAGAGGGCTCCAGTCAGCGGGAGGCAACGTATCCGTCAGATGGTGACAGACTACTTGGCTTTGCCTCTCAGTGTACTCCCAGATGGCTCTTCCCCATTCAAGTTTTGGGTCTCTAAGCTGGATACATGGCCAGAGCTTAGCCAGTATGCATTGGAGGTGCTGGCTTGCCCTGCTGCCAGTGTATTATCGGAGCGCGTCTTTAGTGCTGCAGGTGGTGTACTAACAGACCGTCGCATGCGACTATCCTCCGATAATGTAGACCGGCTTACTTTTCTGAAAATGAACAAGGCATGGATCTCGCCAGAATTTGTCTGTCCGTTTTCAGATTAAATAACTGGTTCGCAACGTTATCCATGTCTCCTGTTATGTTCATCTTTCTACCACCTGAACTCTACTCCCTGGGCTCCAACACTGCCAGTTGCTGCTCAGAAGTGTCGTGTCCACAGAACAAAACACAAGCTCTACTGTTAGTGGGGTTCAGTAACGCCAGCTGTTCCCCTGCTGTGTCAACGGCAAGAAGTCTCCTGTTCCCGACACATGGACAGAAAAACACATGACCAACATGCTCCAAATAGGGAAGAGCCGTCACCCTGCTTGTTATGCTGAAAACATGAAATTGTGAAGTTTTGCAGGCCTAGAATGATAAATTTTAATGACAAATATGGACAAATAATAATTTGTCATCACAGCGCATATCTGCACATGTCTATTAGAAATGGTAACAAAAAATAAAACATAGTCTACTCTTCACATTTTGAAATTAATGCATAAAAGTACATTTCATACTTATGAATTAATGCTTTTTAAGGAACTTTATCTGTACCTGTAAGATAATGCAGTCAATGGATGTACGAATCATTAAATCCTCATCATCATCATCACGAGTTTTATTTATGACAGACATTATAAAATACACATACTGATGCCAACTGTAACTTCAAACACCATATATGAAATGGCCAGCATGTAAACATGGTAATAATGTCCAATAATAAATTATTACATCTAGAAAGTGCATCATGCATACTGACAATAGGTAGTTATACCTGCAAGTGCTGTTGAAACAACCACAACAGATATAAATTAATACTGGTATATAGGTATCACATTCACAGTGCATAGTTACTCATGGACAATGTTGATGTAATACTGTATCTCAATTAAGTCAGCGTGAACCATTAGGCTTGTTAGTCTTGTACATTGTTAAAGAGGGAACGTAATTTTTTTGTTTGTCATAGGTGGAGTATTACACATTAAATTATTACTGCTGTATTTTTTTTTGCGTCCCTAGTGCGCAATAACGCAGCCTAACCTCACATTTTATAGTCAGCTAATTGCCACACGCTACCCTACCCTACGCGTGACAGTAGGAAGGTAGTGTTGTTGGATAAAGCTTTGCGCAACCAGAGATTCTTTTACCCTCTTCAACACTCTACAAGCAAAAAATGCATGATTTCAGCCACAGACTTTATTGACGTACAGTATAACATCGGCATTACCCATCAGAGGCTGTCCACTGTCTGATACAGACATAGAATATACCTTTGCTATCCGTAGCCTTTGTTTCACCTACACTTGCAGGCACACACTTAAATTGTGACAAACAATGCCTAATGTTTTTTTAAATGGTTATTTTTTATCGTACATTATTGTGTCATCAATCATCACATTGATGAGTCCATGCTGGACATGTCATACATGCTATAGAAAGTTACGATTTTATGAACTTAAATAATTGAAATGTCTGTGACTGTCACATAAAATTTGCGATGATGATGATGAGTGACTATTACAAAATCCATTGTCTTCACTATGTTATGGTTTAACATAGCGTTCCTTAAGCATTATTCATAAAAAAAAAAATGGACTTTTATTCTTACATTTACAACACTATATTTTGTTACCAATTTTTTGGGTGTTGTGTTGGTCCATTTTTTTTTGGCATGTGCATATATGCGTTTATATTTGTATTTTCTTTATTTTTCCTTCTTGAAATTAGAAAACATGTGTATCTTTGTACCGTGTTAGCCAGTAGATAGAAAAATATTTAGACTTCAGAGTCAGCAGTGGTTGATACCTTTTAATGGATAACTGAAAAGATGGAAACAAATTGCAAGCTTTCAAGGCTACTCACGTCTCTTCATCAGGCAAAGACTAAATAAAAAAATTAAGCATCACATATTTCTATACACAACAGGACACAGGAATACTGCAATAGGTAAGACAAGTAAGTGACGTGTATCAGAACTGTCATTATCTCACAGGGATGAACATAAATATTGGAACAGTTCCTACATAAGGATAGAAAGTTTGATTGCCCTCTCATTGCCTTTTTTTTTTGGGTTTTCATGACCCTGGAAGGGCATAGACGCAGATTCCTTAATTGATATAGAATGACATAAATCCATGTGATCTATTCATTCCATCACTAACAGTGTCAAAGGTCATGATGAGCTTATATTCTGAAACCTTTGTACGTTTCTCATATTTGAAGTTATATTTTAATACCAGTAATTCCATATCCATCATGCTATGACCGGGCATACAAAAGTCTTTTGCCACAGGTAAATTCATTAATTTATCTCTGATTGTGTGGCGCTGATAATTCATCCTTGTTCTCCTTTTTGTTGCCGGTCTCCCCTCACTTGTCCCTCCCTCACTTGTCTTAGCTATTCCTGTGTCCTGTTGTGTGTAGAAATATGTGATTCTTCATTTTTGGCTTTACTCTTAGCCTGATGAAGACACCTGAGTAGTCTCGAAAGCTTTGAATTTGTTACCATATTTTCAGTTAGCCATTAAACGTTATCAACCACAGAGGACTGTCAAGTATAAATATTTTTCTATTCTTGTAATTGAAATTCATCATTTTATTGTCGTAGTAAAACTTCATTTATTCTTGTTTGAAGTACATACATTTGCAATGGCCACGTAACAAGGCAATAACTCAATATTTTATGCCTACACCCTCCTTGACCCTGGGTTACAACACCGCCAGTTGTTTCTCGGAAGTGCTGTTAGCACAGTCTACACTTGCTCCTGTGTTACTGGGGTTCAGTAATGTCAGCTGTTCCCCTGCTGTGTGAACGGCAAAAGTCCTGCTGCCTCCACCATGTTCTCTTCTCATCCCTGGGTTACAACACCGCCAGTTGTTTCTCGGAAGTGCTGTTAGCACAGTCTACACTTGCTCCTGTGTTACTGGGGTTCAGTAATGTCAGCTGTTCCCCTGCTGTGTGAACGGCAAAAGTCCTGCTGCCTCCACCATGTTCTCTTCTCATCCCTGGGTTACAACACCGCCAGTTGTTTCTCGAAGTGCTGTTAGCACAGTCTACACTTGCTCCTGTGTTACTGGGGTTCAGTAATGTCAGCTGTTCCCCTGCTGTGTGAACGGCAAAAGTCCTGCTGCCTCCACCATGTTCTCTTCTCATCCCTGGGTTACAACACCGCCAGTTGTTTCTCAGAAGTGCTGTTAGCACAGTCTACACTTGCTCCTGTGTTACTGGGTTCAGTAATGTCAGCTGTTCCCCTGCTGTGTGAACGGCAAAGCCTGCTGCCTCCACCATTTCTCTTCTCATCCTGGTTACAACACCGCCAGTTGTTTCTCGAAGTGCTGTTAGCACAGTCTACACTTGCTCCTGTTTACTGGGTTCAGTAATGTCAGCTGTTCCCCTGCTGTGTGAACGCAAAAGTCCTGCTGCCTCCACCATGTTCTCTCTCATCCCTGGGTTACAACACCGCCATTTGTTTCTCGAAGTGCTGTTAGCACAGTCTACACTTGCTCCTGTGTTTACTGGGGTTCAGTAAATGTCAGCTGTTCCCTGCTGTGTGAACGGCAAACAGTCCTGCTGCCTCCACCATGTTCTCTTCTCATCCCTGGGTTACAACACCGCCAGTTGTTTCTCGAAGTGCTGTTAGCACAGTCTACACTTGCTCCTGTGTTACTGGGGTTCAGTAATGTCAGCTGTTCCCCTGCTGTGTGAACGGCAAAAAGTCCTGCTGCCTCCACCATGTTCTCTTCTCATCCCTGGGTTACAACACCGCCAGTTGTTTCTCGGAAGTGCTGTTAGCACAGTCTACACTTGCTCCTGTGTTACTGGGGTTCAGTAATGTCAGCTGTTCCCCTGCTGTGTGAACGGCAAAAAGTCCTGCTGCCTCCACCATGTTCTCTTCTCATCCCTGGGTTACAACACCGCCAGTTGTTTCTCGAAGTGCTGTTAGCACAGTCTACACTTGCTCCTGTGTTACTGGGTTCAGTAATGTCAGCTGTTCCCCTGCTGTGTGAACGGCAAAAGTCCTGCTGCCTCCACCATGTTCTCTTCTCATCCCTGGGTTACAACACCGCCAGTTGTTTCTCGAAGTGCTGTTAGCACAGTCTACACTTGCTCCTGTGTTACTGGGTTCAGTAATGTCAGCTGTTCCCCTGCTGTGTGAACGGCAAAAAGTCCTGCTGCCTCCACCATGTTCTCTTCTCATCCCTGGGTTACAACACCGCCAGTTGTTTCTCGAAGTGCTGTTAGCACAGTCTACACTTGCTCCTGTGTTACTGGGGTTCAGTAATGTCAGCTGTTCCCCTGCTGTGTGAACGGCAAACAGTCCTGCTGCCTCCACCATGTTCTCTTCTCATCCCTGGGTTACAACACCGCCAGTTGTTTCTCGGAAGTGCTGTTAGCACAGTCTACACTTGCTCCTGTGTTACTGGGGTTCAGTAATGTCAGCTGTTCCCCTGCTGTGTGAACGGCAAAAAGTCCTGCTGCCTCCACCATGTTCTCTTCTCATCCCTGGGTTACAACACCGCCAGTTGTTTCTCGGAAGTGCTGTTAGCACAGTCTACACTTGCTCCTGTTTACTGGGGTTCAGTAATGTCAGCTGTTCCCCTGCTGTGTGAACGGCAAACAGTCCTGCTGCCTCCACCATGTTCTCTTCTCATCCCTGGGTTACAACACCGCCAGTTGTTTCTCGAAGTGCTGTTAGCACAGTCTACACTTGCTCCTGTGTTACTGGGTTCAGTAATGTCAGCTGTTCCCCTGCTGTGTGAACGGCAAAAAGTCCTGCTGCCTCCACCATGTTCTCTTCTCATCCCTGGTTACAACACCGCCAGTTGTTTCTCGAAGTGCTGTTAGCACAGTCTACACTTGCTCCTGTGTTACGGGGGTTCAGTAATGTCAGCTGTTCCCCTGCTGTGTGAACGGCAAAAGTCCTGCTGCCTCCACCATGTTCTCTTCTCATCCCTGGGTTACAACACCGCCAGTTGTTTCTCGAAGTGCTGTTAGCACAGTCTACACTTGCTCCTGTGTTACTGGGTTCAGTAATGTCAGCTGTTCCCCTGCTGTGTGAACGGCAAAAAGTCCTGCTGCCTCCACCATGTTCTCTTCTCATCCCTGGGTTACAACACCGCCAGTTGTTTCTCGAAGTGCTGTTAGCACAGTCTACACTTGCTCCTGTGTTACTGGGTTCAGTAATGTCAGCTGTTCCCCTGCTGTGTGAACGGCAAAAAAGTCCTGCTGCCTCCACCATGTTCTCTTCTCATCCCTGGTTACAACACCGCCAGTTGTTTCTCGGAAGTGCGTTAGCACAGTCTACACTTGCTCCTGTGTTACTGGGTTCAGTAATGCAGCTGTTCCCCTGCTGTGTGAACGGCAAACAGTCCTGCTGCCTCCACCTGTTCTCTCTCATCCTGGTTACAACACCGCCAGTTGTTTCTCGAAGTGCGTTAGCACAGTCTACACTTGCTCCTGTTTACTGGTTCAGTAATGTCAGCTGTTCCCCTGCTGTGTGAACGGCAAACAGTCCTGCTCCTCACCATGTTCTCTTCTCATCCCTGGGTTACAACACCGCCATTGTTTCTCGAAGTGCTGTTAGCACAGTCTACACTTGCTCCTGTGTTACTGGGGTTCAGTAATGTCAGCTTTCCCCTGCTGTGAACGCAAACAGTCCTGCTGCCTCACTTTATTTCTCATGTACCTTCTGCTACCCACCGGTTCCAGTACCTGTCAGCTGGTTCTCCGCAGTGCCTTTGGCCTAGGTGCCTCCATGTCGTAATCCGAGTTTCCAGCAACGTCTGCTGGTCCTTGTAGTTGCTTTGGAGCACAGGTACCTCCTGCTTAGTAACCGTGTCCCAGTAACGTCAGCTGTCCTCGTTGTGCCATTGGCTCTTTCCTTCTGCTGACCCTCCGGTTCCACACAGTCAGCTGGTCCTCGTTACTTTCATTGCTCTTGTACCTTCTGCTACCCAACCGGGTTCCAGTACCGTCAGCTGGTTCTCCGCAGTGCCTTTGGTCTAGGTGCCTCCATCTCGGTATCCGAGTTCCAGCAACGTCTGCTGGTCCTTGGTAGTGCTTTGGAGCACAGGTACCTCCTGCTTAGTAACCGTGTCCCAGTAACGTCAGTTGGTCCTCGGTTGTGCCATTGGCTCTTTTCCTTCTGCTGACCCTCTGGGTTCCAGCACAGTCAGCTGGTCCTCGTTACTTCCATTGGCTTTTGTACCATCACCAACAGGACAAAGAAGGTTAAGACAAACTACAAGATACAGAACAAGAGACAGAAGAACAATAAGCAGAAGATCAAAAAGCAGAAGAACATTAAGTATAAGACCAAAATGAAGAGCAAAATATATGCTCTAAATTCTAAGCAGAAGAAGACTAAGCAGTGTATGGGGGTGAGTCCGTTCCTCCTCGTGGTGCCCCTGGAAAATGCCTGATGCTGCTGCAGGCTAAACTGAACGCGGACAAATACTGTTGTAATTAAAATCTTTCGTGACAGCAAGAACGGAAGGATGAAAATTCAGAGTTTTACAGATTACAAGTACAGGAATGTCTGTCACAAATAAGAATATGATGAAAAGGATGAATAGGAAGAAGATGAAGAAGTAGAATATGAAGAATAATAACTGTTTAATAAGAACAATATAAGTAATGTTAACAAAAAGATGAATAGCAAGAAGTTTTAGAAGATTAAGAAGGTGAAGATGAAGAATAATTTGATGAGAAAGATGATGCTGCTGAAGATTATGAAGGAGAAAGTGTGTGAAAAGTTAAAAAGGTGAAGACCATGGAAGTTGTGAAACAGACATATTTGACAAAATAGAAAAAAGGTTAACAACATTGTGAATTTCTTCGTCAATCCGAACGTATTTCCTAAAAAAAAAAAAATTAATGCTATTCCATTGGATTGGGTTAAACATCTATGCCTTTAATGTCTCCTCAACCTCCCCCAATACATTCTACATTACTCTTTGTTGTTTTCCTTCATGTACAATTAACCTACAAGGCAAGAATGGGGTTTTTTTTATTTCGATATTTTGTTCCCATAGACTTACATTGGACTTCCGGTATCGGTATCGGGTATCGCCGATATTTTTTGTGTATCGGCGATACCATTCCGATTCCGATACTTTTGGATATCGGAAAGTATCGCTCAACTCTACCAGCCAAGCTAAGCAGACTGCTGTGGCCTGGTATTATCAGGCTGGCAAGGTCCATGGATATTGGATCCTTACCAGCCTGAAAAACCAAGCCTCAGCAGTCTGCTTCATCTGGCTGGTTAACAAAAATAGGGGGGACCCCACGCCAAATTTTTTTCGAGGGGATCCCCTATTTTTGTTAACCAGCCAAGCTAAGCAGACTGCTGTGGCCTGGTATTATCAGGCTGGCAAGGTCCATGGATATTGGATCCTTACCAGCCTGAAAAACCAAGCCTCAGCAGTCTGCTTCATCTGGCTGGTTAACAAAAATAGGGGGGACCCGACGCCAAATTTTTTTTGAGGGGATCCCCTATTTTTGTTAACCAGCCAAGATATGCAGACTGCTGTGGCCTGGTATTATCAGGCTGGCATGGAGGGTCGGACTGAGGCACCGGGACACCGGAGAAACCTACGGTGGGCCCCAGCTCCTGCGTGGTGGGCCCTGATTTGAAAGGATAGGTCGCGGGGCAGAGGGGGCGGTGGCCCCGTGGCCCACGCTCTGAGGGGGCCCACCCGGAGCTACGATACAGTTACATTCTGCGGCAGAGCAGGGAGAATCGCTCTCCATGCTCTGCCGCCCGGAAGCTATGGGGCCTGAACAGGTGTTGGGGGGCCCGGTGCCAGCAGTGGGCCCCCCACCCGTCATCGGAGGGTCAGCTGTATCGGCATCCAGCCGATAAAGCTGACCGCATGGAGAGAGAAGGAGCGAGCGCTCCTTCTCTCCCATAATCCCCCTCTCAGCGTATGACAGCGGGCACAATAACATCACCTGCCGGCGCCCGCTGTCAGACGCTGAGAGGGAGAACAGTGAGCAGCACAGGAGCCGGGAGGTGAGTTTTTTTTTGATTTTTTTTTTAATGGGGGTGCAGTCGAGTCCTGGCTGGAGAAGTCGTCATGTCGGTGTGGGCCAGATGGAAAAGACATGAAAAGTGAACAATTCCATTAGAAAGAACATCAGCGGTAAGTCATTATCTGTACCTGTGCTGTAATCTATTATATGTTCTGTAGGACTGGTATTATTTAACACAGACCATATGGCGGTAATATCAATATTGGTCTTTTTATATATAGATTATTTTGGCCAACAGCGCGGTCATTTGCTGAGGTTCTCTGATGATGGGCCCACTCAGAAGTTTTGCCCCCACTAAACCAAAACCCTAGCTACGCCTATGGCTCTCTCTCTAGTCTTTCTTTCTCGCTCTCTGTTCTTTCCTTCTCACTCTCTGTTCTTTTTTCTCTCTGTTCTTTCTTTCTCTCTTTTCTTTCTTTCCTCTCTTTCTTTCTCTGTTTGTTCTTTCTCTCTCGCTGCTCTTTCTTTCTTTTCCTCAGTACCAGCCACTGTGCCCTCATTACCAGTCAGTGTGATCAGCAGTGCTAAATGGTTACGCTTGGGGCGAGGATATGGGTGTGATTAGCTGTGAAATGGGTGTTGTCGGGGCGTGGCTAAAATTATCAGCGGCGCGCAACACGCGCCGCAGCCTTTAATCCTCTTTCCTGTCTTCCAAATTTGGGAGGTATGCTGTATGACCTCCCTACAACTTCTGGCCATGCTCCTGATGAGCGCGACGGATGGTCTCGTGAGGGATCCCTCCACACCTGGACTAAATCATCCACCAACTCCTGGACAGTCTGTGGTGCAATGTGGCATGGCCTAAAATTTGCTGCAGCAGGCACAGCGTGCCACAGCCTTTGTCCCTCTTTCCCTTCTTCAAAGGTTGGGAAGTATGATGGTGGGCCCCAAGAATAATTTTTCTCTTGTGGGCCCAAGGTACTCCAGTCGACGCTGCTGGCAAGGTCCATGGATATTGGCTCCTTAACAGCCTTAAATACCATGCCTCAGCAGCAGGGGCGTACATATAAATCATGGGGCCCATAGCAAAAGTCTGAATGTTCCCCACCCCCCCAAAAAAAAAAAACCCAGAGGCATTGTAAATGTAAAGTGCCAGCACAGTGAGGGAAATTGAGTCGCACAGAGACAGGGGTTTTGGTGGTACTCGGCACCGATCACGTCGACTTCTATGGGGGATGTCACGAGTAGCACAGCTCGGTCCGTGACCTGGGCGATCACTGGAATGTGGGATATTTCCAGGGGATGATAGAATGTTCGTGTAGTTTGTCGTGACGCCACCTGTAGTACCTGGTCTGGGTGTCCAGCGCTGCTGTGCAGGTCCTCTGGAAGGGATGGTGTAGTGCAGATAGGTGAAAAGTCTTCTACAGGTAACACGCTATCCTTCCAGGGCAGATAGATGTGAGATAGAGCAATGGTGCAAAGTGATGTAGCAGAGTGGACTATGCGACGTAGTAAGAAAGCAGGAAACACTTCAAGTTAAACGTTGCATAATAAAATTTTTAATAATAACATTACAAAAGTGCAAATGGCTTATATTATGTGACATGTTTTGTTACTGTTCATACCCTTGATATGTGTTATACATGTGTGTTAATAAATACATATTCAACAAAAGTGCAAATAGCATTAGTGCCGAAGTTCGTGGAGACTTCTTAGGACTACCCCCACCGGGGTAACTTCACAGTGTCCTTTACTTGTGCTTGTGGAGGACCCGCTCCAAACCTCCAACTGTGGTCTTGGGTGGGCTGCAAGACTTTGCTTGAGCAGACCTCACTTTCGGCCACACCAAACGGGTTTTTAGTTTCTGAGGTAGTTGAAAATAATGCACAGTAAAGTTTTTTGTAAAACCAAGATGGAGCACCGAAGTGCCAACTATTTACAGAAAAGTTTGTGAGCCAGTACAGTTCATGGCTTCAAAGTTCAACATTTTCATTACAGTGAAACACCATTACCCAACCTGGGTATATTAAGGCAACAATAAACTTGTTCTTCTGAACATTCACCCGTCAGGGTACATCAAACCATTACCCAACCTGGGTATATTAAGGCAACAATAAACTTCTTTTTATGAACATTCACCCGTCCGGGTACATCAATAATTTAACTATTTACATACAGAGACCCTGTCCGGGTTATTTAGACTTCTTTGGCTGGCCTCTTACAGGTACCACCTGGTACTGTTCTGGAGCTTGCCAAACATCCGTGACAGGAGGGTCCACCCAGACCTGATGACGTCGTGTGGCCTGTACAGTGACGTCGTGACCCGCTATCTGGGTCTGTGTGGCCACCTCTTTCAACTCCCTCCGGGTCTGGACCCCTATGTCCCGGACTGAACGAACCCCAGGGGGCCTAACAGGCCCGGGTATGGGCCAGCTATCATTATCATGTCCATAGCTGGGGCTGCTGAGGAGACCACTGAGGGAGGCTTGGGAGATTTACGGCGTGGGGTGGGCACTTGTGCAGAGGCCTGGTTGGGGGAGGCTGAAGGCTCGTAGGGTCTGTCAGTTTTCTGACACTCTGGGGAGTAGGGGTCGCACCTGGTAACATTTAGGGCGTACCATCCATTGTAACCCCAGTGTCGGGTGTAAGTCACCAAGTCTCCTGGCAACAGGTCCCTCCCCGGGTGTCCTTCTGGGAGGTGAGCCTCCACGTCCCGCCGGGTTACAAAAACTTCTAAATAAAGTCCAGGCTCCTGGATGAAGCCCCAACCACCTTTTAACTTAAAGTTCCGTACTGCACCCTTACGCCGCGGCTCCCTCACCGTACTTTTATCGTTTCTCATACATGCCTTCTCTGCCAGGTCCTTCTCCAGGTGACGTTGCCGAAGCTTTTGGGATTCTCGCTGCTCCCTTTGTCGCTCTGCTTCCCGCTCCCGACGTCTCCACTCTTCCTCCTGACGCCGGTTGTAATTCTCCTCCACCAGCATCTCCATGTCTCCACCATCAAACGCCAGCTTACGATGTACGGTTTGCGGCAGCTCTCCTGGCGCCCGCCAGTCCTGGCGGCGCTCACCTGTGGCGGAAGCAGCCGGCTCTGGAACAGATGACGGTCGGGGCTCCGGTACAGGCAGGTAGAGCTCTGGTGCCTGCGCGGCCTCCTCCATGAGGACGGGTGTCGCTTCTTCTGCCTCAGCGACGGGGGCAGACAGCGGATCTGGGGTGCTGGTGCTGCGTTTTCAGCAGGAACGGGTGCCTCCACTGTGATACTGGCAACCGGTTCAGATTGCAAGGGCTGGGATGCCCGCACGGCCTCCTCTACTGGAACGGGTGCCTCCACTGTGATACTGGCAACCGGTTCAGATTGCAAGGGCTGGGATGCCCGCACGGCCTCCTCTACTGGAACTGGTGCCTCACCTTCCGGTACAGACACTTCAGGGGGTAAGATGGATTGGCGCCGCTCCAATTGTAGTTTTAGCGCCCGCCAGCTCGCTTCCATCCTGACGACCTCCTCCCAGTGCCGGGCCAGGTCTCTCAGGGTATCCTCTGCTTCTTCCAGCGTAGGAGGGTTTCCAGGCCGGGTGCCAAACGGTGGCTCCGTGGCGATCGGGTCGCTTCCGTGGGGGGAGAGCTCTGACTTCTCCATCCCTTCCCACTTCTGCTCACGTCCATTCGCCATCTCTGCCAAGTCACATGTGTCATTAGCATCAGGAGAGGCGACATCTTTTGTAGGGAGGCGGGACCTTCGCGTTCGTTTCCTCCCACTGAGGAGGATGAGGAGGCGGAACTCCAGAGCTGTGGGGCACGATCTTACATTGCAGTAACATTTAGAGTGTGCGGACATCGTTTTCGCGCCACGGAGTGAGTGTACGCCCACGAGAGCACGCCCTTATTCTTCACCTGTGCCTCGTGGCGCAGATATGACGGAAAAATGGCAAATACAGTCTATGATGATTTTTGCAATTCTCAAGCAAAAAAACAGTTCAATTAAGGCACACAGGACTCGCTTATAGCGAACTTCTGAATCCTGTTTGTGACGCCAAAGTTGAGTCGCACAGAGCCACAGGTTTTGGGGGTACTCGGCACCAAGCCCGTCGACTTCTATGGGGGATGTGACGGGTAGCACAGCTATGTCCGTGCCCTGGTCGCTCACTGGAATGTGGGATATTTCCAGGGGATGATAGAATTTGTGTAGTTTGTCGTGACGCCACCTGTAGTACCTGGTCAGGGTGACCAGCGCTGCTGTGCAGGTCCTCTGGCAGGGATGGTGTAGTGCAGCTAGGTGATAAGTCTTGTACAGGTAAGACGGTATCCTTCCAGGGCAGATAGATGTGAGATAGAGCAATGGTGCAGAGTGATGTAGCAGAGTGGAGTATGCGACGTAGAATGAAAGCAGGAAAGTAAACAATTCTTACTACAAAACATGCAGCATAAGGCTGCCTCAACCCCTCCCATCCAACTAGCTACACCCTGTTCTAACCAGCCTGAGCTAGACCATCCCATTGGGTCCGCCTACACTCAGCTGGCATAGTGTACTGTTGAATGCAGTGGTTGGAGTCAATGGGGTGTTTCCTCCTTACCTGAGAGTAAGTTGTCACACCGCTGGGTGCGATGCAACATCTCTGTGGCGACTGGACCCTCGGGTGCTTCTGTCTTTTCACAAATGCCGGCTTTACCCGGCAATTGAATCAGAGGCTATTTTACTATGTAGAAGTGAATAAACTATAAATATATGTATATATATATATATGTCACAATGACATGTATATATATATATATATATATATATATATATGTATTCTAAGTGTGTATATTTTGTGTTTACAAGGAAAGAAAGTGTTTTTTTAGTAGCATATTTTGTTCCCATAGACTTACATGGGACTTCCGGTATCGGAATCGGATATCGCCGATATTTAGTGATATCGGTCGATACCATTCCGATCCGATATTTTTAGATATCGAGCAGTATCGCTCAACACTAGTTGTATGTAATATTTATGTTACATGTTGTATGTTATATGTATGTACTGTATGTTATGCGTTATATGTATGTTGTGTTGTATGTTATATGTATTTACTGTATGCTATGTGTTATATGTATGTTATGTGTTGTATGTTATATGTATGTTATGTATGTTATGTGTTAATGTTATATGTATGTTCTGTGTTATATGTATGTTATGTGTTATATGTTGTATGTTCTGTATGTTGTGTATGTAATGTATGCTTTTTTTTACATTCAACACACTAGCTGGATGATGGAACTACTACTGTCTAGGGTTGAGCATTCCGATACTGCAAATATCGGGTATCGGCCGATATTGGCTGTATCGGAATTCCGATTCCGAGTTCCATATTTTCGTCATATCGGATACCGGAATCGGGATTGTCACTGTCACTGTCAGTGTCCGTCGGTCGGGTCTGTCAGGAGTCAGCGCACTTACCTGGCAGAAGATCTCCGGCGGTCACGGGCTGGACTGCTTCATGGCCACAATCTTCTTTCCCCGGCGGTCACATGCAGTTTCTCCGCGATAACTGCAGTGACTGCTGGGTAATCCCGGCCGTAAAGCAGTCAGTCCGATGACGTCACCGCCGGGGAAGCAGGTAATCAGCTGTACTGCGTTGCGATGACAGGCTCTGCATGTCAATGCGATGTAGCAGAGCTGGATCGTCGTGGGACTGTCGTTATGGACTGCGTCGGACAGGTGGTATACTGTTGGTTTGTTTTTTTTCTTTTTTTACAGGAGATCGATGGCGTCGCAGGAATGAGAGTATAATAAAATTAATGAAAACTGTGTTGTCTCTTTTATTTCATTAAAAGACTTTTTTCTTGCTGTGTCTTTTTTTTAAACATTTAAAAACTTTGGGATTAATAATGGATCGGTGTCTTATTGACGCCTCTCCATTATTAACCGGGCTTATTGTCACCGTGCAATCAACGGTGACATTAACCCCTTATTACCCCGCTTGCCACCGCTACAGGGCAAGTGGGAAGAGCCGGGTAAAGTGCCACAATTGGCACATCTTTTGATGCGCCAAATGTGGGGCTGCTGTAGCCTGGTATTATCAGGCTGTTGAGGGCCAAAATCCATGGGCCTTGACAGTCTTTTAATACCAGGCCGCAGCAGTCTGCATTTTACTTGGCTGGTTAACAAAAATAGGGGGATCCCCACGCCGTTTTTTTTTCGAGGGGATCCCCTATTTTTGTTAACCAGCCAAGCTAAGCAGACTGCTGTGGCCTGGTATTATCAGGCTGGCAAGGTCCATGGATATTGGATCCTTACCAGCCTGAAAAACCAGGCCTCAGCGGTCTGCTTCATCTGGCTGGTTAACAAAAATAGGGGGGACCCCATGCCAATTTTTTTCGACGAGATCCCCTATTTTTGTTAATCAGCCAAGATATGCAGACTGCTGTGGCCTGGTATTATCAGGCTGGCAAGGTCCATGGATCTTGGCTCCTTAACAGCCTGAAAATCCAGGCCTCAGCGGTCTGCTTCATCTGGCTGGTTAACAAAAATAGGGGGACCCCACGCCAATTTTTTTCGAGGGGATCCCCTATTTTTGTTAATCAGCCAAGATATGCAGACTGCTGTGGCCTGGTATTATCAGACTGGCAAGGTCCATGGATCTTGGCTCCTTAACAGCCTGAAAATCCAGGCCTCAGCGGTCTGCTTCATCTGGCTGGTTAACAAAAATAGGGGGGACCCCACGCCAATTTTTTTCGAGGGGATCCCCTATTTTTGTTAATCAGCCAAGATATGCAGACTGCTGTGGCCTGGTATTATCAGGCTGGCAAGGTCCATGGATCTTGGCTCCTTAACAGCCTGAAAATCCAGGCCTCAGCGGTCTGCTTCATCTGGCTGGTTAACAAAAATAGGGGGGACCCCACGCCATTTTTTTTCGAAGGGAACCCCTATTTTTGTTAATCAGTTCCCTCTGACGTCACTGATTGTGTCCCTGGCTGACCTGAAGTGAAAGTGGAAAGCAATCAATTAAGCTTTCCACTTAAGAGCCCGTCTCACATAGCGATATCGCTACCGAGATCGCTGCTGAGTCACTAGTTTTTGACGCAGTAGCGAGCTCACCAGCGATATCGCTGTGTGTGACATTCAGCGACGATCAGCCCCCCTGCCAGGTATCGCTGATCGTCGCTGAAATGTCAGGACCTTTTTTTGATCGCTGGTTTCCCGCTGACAGGCACGCATCGCTGCGTGTGACAAGCGGGAGACCAGCGATCCGCTGGTAACCAAGGTACACAGCGGGTTTCCAGGCGCGGGGCTGTGCCTAGAAACCCGCTGTGTACCTTGGATACCAGCGCCCTGATGCAGGGAGCTGGTATCCAAGGTACACAGCGGGTTTCCAAGCGCTGCGCGGTGCCTGGAAACCCGCTGTGTACCTTGGTTACCAGCGGATCGCTGGTCTCCCGCCTTTCACACGCAGCGATGCGTGCCTGTCAGAGGGAAACCAGCGATCAAAAAAAGGTCCTGACATTTCTGCGACGATCAGCGATACCCGGCAGGGGGGCTGATCGTCGCTGAATGTCACACACAGCGATATCGCTGGTGAGCTCGCTGCTGCGTCACAAAACTAGTGACTCAGCAGCGATCTCGGTAGCGATATCGCTATGTGAGACGGGCCCTTAAGCGATGTTACCCGCAGTGTCGCTGTCCCAGATCGCTGCCTGAGCTGCCTGTTTGGCAGCTCAGCAGCGATCATGTAGCGATACACCAGTGATCCTGACAAGTGCATATCGTTGTCGGGATCGCTGGTGTATCGTTATGTGACACCCCGCCTTTTACTCTCCTGTCAGCCAGGAGAGGAACTCATTCATTTGGGGGTTTACTGTGAGGCTGCAGCATTAGCTGCGGTCCCTGCAGTAAACATTAACCCTTTCTGAAGGATTACACCGTGGGACCTGACTGTGCATGGGATAGGTAAGAATAATTTTGCTTTTTTATTTTATTTTTATTACAGGAAATGGTTTTTTCAGTAAAATAAAAGATGGTCAAAAACATGTGTCTTTATTTCATTAAAATGATTTTTAATTAAAGTGTGTGTGTTTTATTTTTATTTCATGCAATAGGATTAATAATTGATAGTTGTCTAATTGACAGCTCTCAATTATTAACCTGGCTTAAGGTCACCTTTCAATAGCAAGGTGGCTTTAACCCCATATTAACCCATTCGCCACCGCTACAGGGCAATGGGAATAGACGGGCAAAGTGCCAGAAAGGGCGAATCTAATTATAGATTTGTCTTTCCTGGGGTGTCTGGGGGCAGATGTTAGTAGCCGGGGGGGGCCAAAAATAATGGTCCCTCTCTGGGCTATTATTATCTGCCCCCACTCACTGGCTTTGTCTGTCTGGTTGCGAAAATAGGGCGGGAGCCCACGCATTTTTTGTCAGCAATTTACACCTCATATATATATATATACATGTCATTGAATTTGTGACACATATAATATATTTATATTTGTAGTTCATACACTCTACATAGTATAATAGCCGCTAATTCAATTGCCGGCTTTGTGAAATGCAGAACCCGACATGAAATGACACTTGGTGTACATAGGTTAACCATGTCCTTTGCTATCTGATTTGCACAAACAATTACATCAGTCTACGTGTGCAAAATTTCACACCTGTAGGGGTTAATTAAAGGTGTAAATTCGTAGCAAAAAAGTCCGTTTTTTTACAACGAATTTACACCTTTAATTAACCCCTACAGGTGTGAAATTTTGCACACATAGACTGATTTAATTGTTTGTGCAAATTAGATAGCAAAGGACATGAAAAGACATGGTTAACCCTATGTACACCAAGTGTCATTTCATGTCGGGTGACCCAACATGAATGACACTTTGTGTACATAGGGTTAACCATGTCTTTTCATGTCCTTTGCTATCTAATTTGCACAAACAATAAATCAGTCTATGTGTGCAAAATTTCACACCTGTAGGGGTTAATTAAAGGTGTAAATTCGTAGCAAAAAGTCCGTTTTTTACAACAAATTTACACCTTTAATTACCCCTACAGGTGTGAAATTTGCACACAAGACTGATTAAATTGTTTGTGCAAATCAGATAGCAAACGACATGAAAAGACATGGTTAACCTATGTACACCAAGTGTCATTTCATGTCGGTGCTTCTGTCTTTTCACGCTTACCGCAATTGAATTAGAGGATATTTTACTATGTAAAGTGTATAAACTATACATATATGTATATATATATGTCACAATGACATGTATATATATATATGTATCTATGTGTGTATATTTAGTGTTTACAAGGAAAGAATGGGGTTTTTTTAGTTACGATATTTTGTTCCCATAGACTTACATGGGACTTCCGGTATCGGTAAACGGGTATCGCCGATATTTTAATGGTATCGGCGATACCATTCCGATTCCGATACTTTTGGATATCGGAAAGTATCGCTCAACTCTACTACTGTCCCATCATTGGCAAATGTGTCACTCACTGACAGTGTAGCAGGCATAGCCGGATGAGACTTGTATTCCCATCGGACGATGCCTGCATGTATATATACACACACATACAGTCATGGCCAAAAGTTTTGAGAATGACACAAATATTATATTTTCACATGATCTGCTGCCCTCTGGTTTTTATGTGTGTTTGACAGATGTTTTTATCATAGACAGAAATATAATAATTGCAAACATATGAGTAACAAAAGCTTATATTGACAGTTAGAATGAGTTAATGCAGCAAGTCAATATTTGCAGTGTTGACCCTTCTTCTTCAGGACCTCTGCAATTCTCCCTGGCATGCTCTCAATCAACTTCTGGACCAAATCCTGACTGATAGCAGTCCATTCTTGCACAATCAATGCTTTCATTTTGTCAGAATTTTTAGGTTTTTGTTTGTCCACCCTCTCTTGATGATTGACCACAAGTTCTCAATGGGATTAAGATCTGGGGAGTTTCCAGGCCATGGACCCAAAAATCCCCTATCTTTTGTTTATGGTTTTGAAAGCATGGTTGCAGGATTGCTTGAACTTTGGTATGGCTGAGACGAAGGTATGGTATGGTTAGCGCTACACCTGGGGGCACTTCTCTCCGAATGAGGCGTTTTCCTGATGTTCCAAACAATCGAAAAGGGGATTCATCAGAGAAAATAACTTTACCCCAGTCCTCAGCAGTCCACTGCCTGTACCTTTTGCAGAATATCAGTCTGTCCATGATGTTTTTTCTGGAGAGAAGTGGCTTCTTTGCTGCCCTCCTTGAGACCAGGCCTTGCTCCAAGAGTCTCCGCCTCACAGTGCGTGCAGATGCACTCACACCTGCCTGCTGCCATTCCTGAGCAAGCTCTGTACTGCTGGTAGCCCGATCCCGCAGCTGAAACACTTTTAAGAGACGGTCCTGGCGCTTGCTGATCTTTCTTGGGCGCCCTGAAGCCTTTTTGGCAACAATGGAACCTCTCTCCTTGAAGTTCTTGATGATGCGATAGATTGTTGACTGAGGTGCAATCTTTCTAGCTGCGATACTCTTCCCTGTTAGGCCATTTTTGTGCATTGCAATGATGACTGCACATGTTTCTTTAGAGATAACCATGGTTAACAGAAGAGAAACAATGATGCCAAGCACCAGCCTCCTTTTAAAGTGTCCAGTGGTGTCATTCTTACTTAATCATGACAGATTGATCTCCAGGCATGTCCTCATCAACACCCACACCTGTGTTAATGGAGCAATCACTGAAAAGAGGTTAGCTGGTCCTTTTAAGGCAGGGCTGCAATGATGTTGAAATGTGTTTTGGGGGATAAAGTTCATTTTCTAGCCAAATATTGACTTTGCAAGTAATTGCTGTTAAGCTGATCACTCTTTATAACATTCTGGAGTATATGCAAATTGCCATTAGAAAAAGTGAAGCAGTAGACTTTGTAAAAATTAATATTTGTGTCATTCTCAAAACTTTTGGCCATGACTGTACACACACAGGCTCGCACACACGCACATAGCAAAGCCGGGCAGCACCGCTCAGCCAATGGCGGGGGATTTCAATCCCACGCCGCTCATTGGCTGAGCCGGCAGGCGGCTCAGCCAATGAGCGGTGTCGGCGTGGCTTTGGCGGGAGATTTGAATCCTGCTCCGCTCAAAGCCGCGCGGCACGGCTGCACACGTCATCTCGTTGCCCACAGAGAACGTCCTTGCTCATTGGTGAAAAGGCGAAACCCGACTTTGGCGCTCGAGTCGCCGAACGTTCGTCCATCTGCACGCTACGGTCGGGTTTCGTTTCGTGAAACCCGACTTTGGCGAATATCGGCGATTTTTGAAATTTAACGATCTGTTTCTTTCAACTCTACCAGAGAGCATTTCACCACTATCAACTGGATGAACAAACACGGGCAGAGGTGTTACATCTCACTGATCGGGCACTGAGTGATTATGGTGGCTCTGGGGGCAGGCGGTAAAGGTGATGCTCCACAAGTTTTGGAATCCCTAAGGCTTGCGGGACAAATCTCTGTATCTAACACTTTCTCCATGACATCTGGCTCCTCCACCTCCTCTACGTCCTCCACCTGCGCTCTCAACCTCTCCCTTAATGAGACACGGATTCTTGCAGTGTAAATCGAATCTCCCTACTTCCCCCAGCCAGTGTATAAATTAATATGCCTCAGCGATCGCAGTCACACAGCTCAAGAATTGTGGACAGATATCGAGGCCGAGTTAGAATAATGCACAAAATTACAAATGAAACAACCAGCTCACCTTAATGGTGTGTGTTGTGGGGAAGCAGGGAAACCTTGGAGTCATCACATGGAATCAATGAAGAAAAATAGAAAAAAAAATCCAGCTTCCAAAAAAGTCCAAATTTATTGTACATAAAAACAGAGTCCAGCAGGATAAAGCTCACATAGTTGTGAATACAGGCCACAGGTTTCGAACACTAAAATGTTCTTTCTCAAAGCTGCTCAGCATTAGAGATGAGCGGTGTTCGAATTGAACTGTTCGCCAATCTAATATCTGAGCTGTTTTTGGCGGTGTTCGAGCCGTTCGACGAACCCGAACGATTTGGAAAAAATCCGGCTGTTCGAGGTTATTTTCGATAACTGTTCGTGCACCAAAATCGTAACTGGATTTTTTCAGAGTAAGGCCTCATACTCACTTGCGCCGAAAACGGATGAAAATCTGATGAAAAAAAATCGGATTCAAATCTGACCAATGTTAGTCAATGGGTGAGTTTTCATTTGCGATTTTTTTTTCTCATCAGAAATCGGTGTGAGAAAAAAATCACAGCATGCTGCGATTTGATGCGATTTTGGCATGATAATCGCCAATGCAAGTCTATGGGTGCGAGAAATCATCTCACAGCACTCGCCCCATGCAAGTGCTGTCCGATGTATACGCACCAGTCTCCTTTGAAAAGTCGGCAATTCATCCCCGGCTACTGTAAAATCACACTGACAGCTCACAAAACACTACATATATACACATAGAATACATATATATATATATGTACATGTCATTGTGACACATACATATATATATATTTATAGTTCATACACTTCTACATAGTATAATAGCCGCTAATTCAATTGCCGGCTTTTGTGAAATCGCAGAAGCCGACATGAAATCATACATTGTTTACACACATTTAACCATGTAATTTCATGTGTTTTTATATATGGTTGAAACTTACAATTACATGAGTATATGTGTGCAAAGTTTCAGACATGTAGAAGTTAATTAAAGGTGTAAATTTGTTGAAAAAAAATGCGTGGGCTCCTGCTGTATTTTTTCCACCAGACAGACAATGCAAGCGAGTGGGGGCAGATAATAACAGCCTAGGGAGGGTACATTTGTTTTGTGCCCCCCCTGGCTACTAACATCTGCCCCCAGACACCCCAGAAAGGGCAAATCTATAATTAGATTCGCCCTTTCTGGCACTTTGCCCGTCTATTCCCATTGCCCTGTAGCGGTGGCGAATGGGTTAATAAGGCGTTAATGTCACCTTAGTATTGAAAGGTGACCTTAAGGCAGGTTAATAATTGAGAGCTGTCAATTAGACAACTATCAATTATTAATCCTATTGTATGAAAGAAAAATCAAACACACACAGTTTAATAAAAAATAAGTTTAATTAAATAATCACACAGTTTTTGACCATATTTTATTTTCCTGCTAAAACCATTTCCTGTAATAAAAATAAAATAAAAAAGCAAAATTATACTTACCAATCCGATGTACAGTCAGGTCCCACGGTGTAATCCATCAGAAAGGGTTAAGAGGTTACAGTTAGCAGGGAGATAATTCTGTCTCCTAGCTGTAACCCCCTGAATGAATAAGTTCCTCTACCACAGAAAGTAGAGGAAGTGATTCATGAATGGAGCTTAATTGATTTATTGGCAATTTAACTTTAGTGACCTGACCTAAAGGGAAAGTGGACACAATCAATTAAGCTTCATTCATTAAACACATCCTCTCCTGTCGCCAGGAGAGGAACTTATTCATTCAGGAGCTTTGAGCTGAGCATGCAGGATTACTTGCACTGCTTGGCTCAAAGCTAGTTAACCCTTTGTGAAGGATTACAGCGTGGGACGTGACAGATCAGTGGAATAGGTAAGAATAATGTTTTTTTTTTCTTTATTTTAGGAGATCAATGGCTTCGCACGGATTAAGTGTAAAATAAAATATGGTCAAAAAAATGTGTTTTTATTTCATTAAAATTATTTTTTATTAATGTGTCTGTGTTTTTTTAATTTACTTCAATAGGATTAATAATTGATAGTTGTCTAATTGACAGCTCTCAATTATTAACCTGCCTTAAGGTCACCTTTCAATACTACGGTGACATTAAGGTAACATTATTAACCCATTCGCCACCGCTACAGGGCAATGGGAATAGACGGGCAAAGTGCCAGAAAGGGCAAATCTAATTCTAGATTTGCCCTTTCTGGGGTGTCTGGGGGCAGATGTTAGTAGCCAGGGGGGGCACAAAAAAATGTACCCTCCCTAGGCTATTATTATCTGCCCCCACTCGCTTGCTTTGTCTGTCTGGTGGAGAAAATACAGCGGGAGCCCAAGCATTTTTTTTCAACGAATTTACACCTTAAATTAACCCCTACATGTCTGAAATTTTGTACAAATACACTCATGTAATTGTAAGTTCAAACCATATATCAAAATACAGGAAATGACATGGTTAAATGTGTGGAAACAATGTATCATTTCATGTCGGCTTCTGTGATTTCACAAAAGCCGGCAATTGAATTACCGGCTATTACAGTATGTAGAAGTATAGGAACTATAAATATATGTATATATATATATATATATATATATATGTCACAATTACATATTATATATATATATATATATATATATATATATATGTATTCTATGTGTGTATATGTATTGTTTCTATTCTTTATTAAAGCTGTCAGTGTGATTTTACAGTAATGCCAGGGATGAATTAGCGGCTATTATACTATGTAGAAGTGTATGACCTATATATATATTATATATATATATATATATATTAGATGTATATATATATATATATATATATATATTATATATATAATTATTTGCTTTTTTTTTTTTTTTTTTGTTATAATGTGATTTTTACATGACTTTTTACATAGAGATCAAGAAAAAAGAGCAGCATCCGACCAGGTGAAGAAAATACAAAATCTTTATTCTGCCATAAAAGGTAGCCTACCTTTTATGGCA